>JAQQSO010004909.1:0-12420 GCA_028658305.1 Pachyuromys duprasi | reverse complement strand
TCCTGTCTTACTAGGCGACCCTCCAATTGTTTGACAGTTTCCTCATAATTTGGGTCCTCTGAACGATAACCTCGGGATGGAGAGGAAGCATCACATGGACGCAGAGTGAGGTTTACATTATGAACAGCCTGGGCCAACAGTCTCATGTGCAACTGGGTATTCTCTTGCAGGTGTCGTGCCAAGTGATTTCTCTGCATCTTTTCATGACAGCCAAAAACACTGAATGTGCAAGGGATTGGAGTGGTTGGGCAGTCTAGATCATAATGATTAGGCATCTGCTCTCTGATGAGGACTGTCCCACAGTATTCACAGATGACATTTGCCAAAGGGCAGCTCTGGTCATGGATCTCTTTATCTTCATATGGCATGGTCACAGCACAGTTTACACAAGAAACCTGTCTCCTGGGACAATCCTCAATAATGTGTGTATTAAACTGGCACTTTTGGAAAGGACGTTGGCATTGAGGACAAGTCATTAGAGCAAATTCACAATGTACTTGATGATCCTCTAGATGTCTCAGTTCCATCTTTTGCAAACAGCCTTTATTTGGGCACTTTACTGTCAGGGAAAGAATCTCTCGCTTTGCAAAATTGTCAGGAAACAGTTGATTTTCCAGCAGTATTTCATTGTCAACTGGGCACTTGTGACCTGCATCCCTGATGGACTTGATGATGCAGGCTTTGCAGAACCTGTGGCCACATGGTGTTTGCACTGCTTCCCGTAACGCCATCAAGCAGATAGGGCACTCATACTTGCTTTCCAAAGGCGGGTCAAACTCCACATCATATCCTTGGATCTCTTCCACGAAGTAGCTGGAGAGGTTCCCCGTGGAGGCAGATACACTCATACTGTCATCTTCCGTTGCAGAACTGCAGGAAGTGGCCATGGCCGCACAGCAGTCACATGAGGACTGGCTGGACCCACAGCTGTTTTCACAGTTTAACAGACTCATAGTAGCTTCGTTATCAGTCGATCTGCTCAAGATCCCTCCTTGGTAGCTGCAGAGATGGCTTGGCGGTTAAGAACACGTGCAGTTGTTCCAGAAGACCCAAGATTGGTCCCAGGATCCATGTCAGAAGGCTTACAGTCGCCTATACTTCCAGCTCCAGGAGATCTGACACTTTCTGGCTTCTGTGGACGCTCGCACACGCAGAGACGCCACAGCCGACCGGGAAGGCTCCCCCGGGCCACCGACACCCGCGGCGATCCGAGACCAGGCTGTTCTGACGCCAAACTCATCGGCTGCGTCCGCCGATGGCCGGAGCCTCAGCCCCAGCCGCAGCTTCCGCCTTCTCCTCATGTATATTTCTACAACATTAAACTATACTGAAAAACAATGAATTCACAAAGTTCAGCAGTTTCAGTGGCAGCTGTTTTCAACTTACTATTTTCTTGGTAACATTGGTGAGGCAAATTAGCATTTTTTCTTTTTTTTTTTTAACCATTAAACCTCACATAAAATACTTTATTTTAAGCGGGTTTTGTTCTACATCTTTTCAACAATTATATTCTAAACACAGGACAAAAACTTCAATTTTAAAGACAATAGTACCTTAAGTAAAATGTTGCTTTTATGTGCTGATTGACTAGTTTCAGTTTTTAGAACAAAGACTTAAATTAAGTCCTTTTAAACTTGCTCTAACTTAGTATATATTGAACTACTTTTAGGATTTTTTAAATTTAGTTTTTAATTTATTACAATTTATTCACTTTGTATCCCAGCTGTAGCCCAATCTCGCTCTCCTCCCCTCTTCTCCCATGCCCCTTCCTCAGTCCACTGATAGGTGAGGTCCTTCACCCCTTTCATCTGATCCTAGCCCATCACGTCTCATCAGGACTGGCTGCATTGTCTTCGTAAATGAACATTTCTTTCATTCCAATCTTAACTATTAATATTAACTCTCTTATTACATATCACAGTATGTGTGTGTGTTCCATTATTCCATAACCTATTAACAGTGGGTTTTCAGACTCCTTCCCTGAAATATTTCTATCAGAAGCTGGGTTTGAATTTAAACATTCCAACTTTCTTTTTTATTATTTTTATTAATTACAGTTTATTCACTTTGTATACCCCCTGTAGCTCCCTCCTTCCTCCCCTCCTGATTCAACCCTCCCTCTCCCTTCTCCACCCATGCCCCTCCCCCAGTCCACTGATAGGGGAAGTCTTTCTCCCCTTCTTTCTGATCCTAGTCTATCAGGTCTCATCAAGAGTGGCTGAATTGTCTTCCTCTGTGGCCTGGTAAGGCTGCTCCCCACTCAGAGGAAGGTGATCAAAAAGCAGGCTAATCAGTTCATGTCAGAGACAGTCCCTGTTCCCATTACTATGGAACGAACCCACTTGAACACTGAACTGCCATGGGCTACATCTGTGCAGAGGTTCTAGGTTATCTCCATGAGCGGTTCTTGGTTAGAGTATCAGTCTCAGAGAAGACCCCTGTGCCCAGATATTTTGTATCTGTTGCTCTCTTTGTGGAGCTCCTGTCCCCTCCAGGTCTTTCTATCTCCCCCTTCTTTCCTAAGATTCCCTGCACTCTGCCCACAGCTTGGTTATGAGTCTCAGCATCTGCTTTGATACTCTGCAGGGTCGAGCCTTTCAGAGGCCCTCTGTGGTAGGCTCCTGTCCTGTTCCCTGTTTTCTCCCTCTTCCAATGTCTGACTCATTTGCCTTTCTGAATGAAGATTGAGCATTTTACCCAGGGAGTAGAGGAACATCGAATCGCAGAGAAACACTTAAATTCTCAACATCCTTACACATCAGGGAAATGCAAACCAAAACAACGCTGAGATTTCACTTTGCACCCATCAGAATGGCTAAGATCAAAAACTCAAGTGACAACACGTGCTGGAGAGGATGTGGAGAAAGGGGATACCTCCTCTGTTGCTGGTGGGAATGTAAACTTGTAGAACCACTTTGATAATCAATCTGGCACTTTTTTAGACAACTAGGAATAGTGCTTTCTCAAGATCCATCTATACCACTCCTAGGCATATACCCAAAAGATATACAACAAGGACATTTGCTTAACCATGTTCACAGCAGCTTTATTTGTAGAAGCAGAAGTTGGAAACATTCCAACTTTCTTTTTTTTTTTATAAAGATGTATTTATTATGTATACAGCATTTTATCTGCATATGTGCTTGTGCACCAGAGGAGAGTACCAGATCTCACTATAGATGGTTAGGAGCCATCATGTGGTTGCTAGGAATTGAACTCAGGACCTTTGGAAGAACAGCCTATGTTCATAACCTCTGAGCCATCTCTCCAGCCACATTCCAACTTTCAAACAAAACAATTATTTGCTTTTGAATTACATTCTAAAAACTACAATGTGAAAAGAGAAACATGGAAAAACACATACTTATGAAGTACTTCATAAAATATATATAGCTGCAAAATATTACTGTCTGTTATACTTTTTAACATTTTTGGTTGCAACATACAAATTAACTTTGGAGTCCTCAGTGCATCTTGATCATCAGCTAAATATTCTCCTTAAGAGGGAAACTTGATTCTGAAACTTACTTTGTTTTACAAGTTGAATGGCGCATCTACACATGTATATATTTCCCTATGTGTCCATCTGTTTAAGTATCTCACAAAGTTATCTTAAATATACACCAGATAAGCAAGTTTTAAAGATGATGAACAAATAGAATTAATATTGTTTTAATTTATTAATCATTCATGAATTATCTCTCATAATTTCAAAGAATATAGTAAGCTATTAATTTTGTTTGTTTTTGGAGACAGGGTTTCTCTGTGTAGCCTTGGCTGTCTGGACTTGCTATGTTCGAGACCAATCTGGTTTCAAACTCACAGATATCCACCTGCCTCTTCCTCCTGGAGTGCTGCTAAAATTTTTGAAAGCAGCAGTATACCTACTTTATTACTAATATTGAAAATAAGACTAGCACACAACCACAATAATAGATAAACTCTGCTATATTGTCTTTTAACTTAGAAAATTATTACATCTTACTTTTCATTTTATCAGTGATTCTATGTGAGCAGCACAGTTTTTGAAGGAGATCAGATATAATCTTGAGAGAAGTAGTTTCTGTTCATTTACCATGTGGGCTCAGGGACCAAATTTAAGAAGTAGGAATTAACAGCTAGGACTCCAACATGTTAGGCCATCTTGCTAGTTTTTAATTTGTTTGAATAAATTATGCACTAACAATTAGAAAGATGTAAATAAAATAATATTAAAGAATACTTTTGCGTTGCTTAGAAATTATCTCAAATACAAAGTAGTATAATAATGTTCCCATTAAACAATGCACTAAATATAATATAAAATAAAACAGAATCTTATAGTTTTGACTAATTGGAAATTTAAAATTTATATTTTTTAATGTAGTTTGTAGTGTTGGGGATCAAAGCCAGGTTCATTCATGTTGGGCAATTCTTCTACAATCGAGTCAAATTCTCTGCAATAATTTTAAGTTTAAGGGTCAAAAGAGCCGACAGTGGATTATTGCTATCTTGTCACCATCTATTTGTTTTATATGGTTTCTCTTTTCACATTCCTTCCATGTAATTTCATGTGAAAATATGCCCAGCTGGCTGGCTTTCTTATTATTTAGTGGACCACCAACAGTAATATTAACTCTGACAAGAATCAACATAGGACTGCACGTCATCCTATAGATACATACTATTAAAATTTACTATTTATCTGCTTCTGCTTTCACAGTCTGCCTATAATTTTGAGGTGTGTGTGTGTGTGTGTGTGTGTGTGTGCATGTTTGCTCTCTTGCACTTCTATTTATTTTGCTCTCAAAATTTTAAGTGTTTCTATAATTTGACATAAATATTACAAGGAGAGAAAATAGCTATTTTCATGATCAGGTTGAGTTCTGTAACTACAAAGCAATTTTCTTTACCACACAGTAAAGAACACTGGGTACCTTTAGAATGTCAGAACATAATAGAATGTTACATCATTGTTTTCAGAATTTCATTCTTCAGAGTTGAAGTATCATTCACCATAAAGTGGCAATACATGTTAAATATGTCAGAATCAGATAAAAATAGGAAATATTGATAGATATTTTATTTATAAAAGATCAATTCACTGTTTTCAAACTTCTAAATAAAAATTAAATAATAGAAAAAAGGAAAACTGAGGTCAATTTCTCTTAGTTCCCACTTAGAAAAAAGAGGAAGATGAGTTTTAGGAGAAAAATATCTTTGTATTTTTAGGTTATATATAACTGAGAACATAGCTCAATGGCTCAATAATATTGTTTTGCTCTGGCATGTATAAAGCCTAAGTTTAATTAATTCCATAATCCTCAGATACATAAAATTAGTTTCTTTAGAGAAATATTTTTTTTTGGAGTTGAGAAAATGAGTGACATAACAAGGAATAAAAGTTGAACCAGACTAATCTTAGAAACAATTGGTGCTATTTAAATCTTCTTTCTCCCTTTTCTTCATATAATGAAATAGAATAGTTATTTCTTAGAGAAAGATGCAATCCTTTGTATCGTATTAACGAATGCCTTTTTTACTTGCTGATTCCTCAAGGTGTAGATAAAAGGATTCAGAAGTGGAGCCACTGAGGTATTGAGCACGGAAATTACCTTGGAAATAGATACTCTCTGCTTGAATGATGGTTTAACATACATGAAGATGCAGCTGCCATATGAGAGGGATATCACGATCATGTGAGAAGAACATGTAGAGAAAGCCTTTTTCCTCTGGCTGGTTGAAGGGATTTTTAGAATCGTCAGGGCAATGTAGGTGTAGGATATTATCACCATTACCAAGGTGAGTAAGAGTGTTACCAAAGCTGAGACAAATCCCATCATCTCTAGGAGCTGTGTGTCTGTGCAGGAAAGCTGCAGGAGTGGAGTGGTGTCACAGTAGAAATGGTCAACGATGTTGGAAGCACAGAAATCAAGATTCAAGCCTAACAGGAGTGGTGGAAAGATGACAAAAAATCCAGCAAGCCAACAACTGAGGACCAGCAGCACACAGACTTTGTTGTTCATGATAGTCATGTAGTGCAGGGGCTTGCAGATGGCTACGTATCGGTCATAGGACATGGCTGCCAGCAAGTAAAATTCTGATGCCCCAAGTAGGAAAGCAAAAAAAACTTGAGTGACACAACTGTTAAACAAAATGGTTTTGTCTCCAGTTGCCATAGTAGCAAGCAGTTTGGGAATGCATGTAGTAGTGTAGGAAACCTCTAAGAGGGAAAAATTCCGAAGGAAAAAATACATGGGAGTCTTCAGGTGAGTGTCCACCAGGGTGAGTGTGATGATGGTCAGATTGCCTGTGATGCTGAGCAGATAAGTAAGAAGCAGGAAGATGAATAACACAGCTTTCCACTGTGGGTCATCAGTCAAACCTGCTAGGATGAAAACTGTCACCCGTGTATGGTTCTTCATTGTGATATCTGACTGTTAGATGGTCTAAATTGAAGAGAGAGGGGTTGGAGAAGAAGTTATCACTACAGAACTATACTGGTGATATGCTGCACCAAAGTGCCATCAGTATTGCCAGGTTTTAGACAGAGCAACACAGCACTCATCCATGCTAAGGAGCACTACTCCAGGAATATAGTTTACAGCTCAATGATATCTGAACAAAAATTAATATATTTACTTTTAATTTTCCTCTAGAATAATCTATATTATGTTGTTATCTGTTTATCTTTTTTAGGTGACTAAATTAGCAGGATATTAAAGGCATTGAGAGAGAGAAAAGCGATTTGTTTCCTGAGCATACAAGAGAGTCAGGATAACATGCTCACCTAAAGAAGTTTAATTTAATACAATATTAAATGTTTTGAAAGAAATCCAATGACATTAGTCAACAATCTGCACTAAAAAAGAAGGGAAGGACGAAAGAGAAGAGAGAGATCCCTAGGATCAATATACCTTTCCAGCTTATTAAACTAATCTAGCTAAAATATCCAATTTTAAACTCACTATTTTCATGGTGGAGATGTAATTTCAAAATTTTATAGTTTCTATTTTATAGTTTTTATAGTAATTTTATAGTTTATTTTATAGTAATTTTATAGTTTCTATTGAATTGAATTATTGAAATAATTTTATTTACAATTTCTATTACCATTTTCATTGTTTTGCTTTCTGTTGTCATCCCATTTTTGTTGACTTTTTCTTCCAATACCACTTCGTTAGGAGCAGTTTGATTTTAGTGTCTATAGCAAACCATTTTGGTTTCTTAAGATTGCATCAAGGAAATGAACCCTGAGTTCCAAGTACACTGGACAAGGAGAAACATGTAAATATAGTTTTGGGAAGCTGTATAAGGTGGGAGGATAAAAAGCTATATAGAAACCTAACATATTTAAAGATGTGAAATAAACTCAAAGAGTAAAACTTTAAATTCATAATAATCATAATTTTAAATTCATAATATACATGAAGGGACTGTCTCTGACATGAGCTCAGTGGCTGGTTCTTTGATCACTTCCCCCTGAGTGGGGGAACAGCCTTACCAGGTCACAGAGGAAGACAATGCAGCCAGTCCTGATGGGACCTGATAGGCTAGGGTCAGATGGAAGGGGAGGAGGAACCCCTATCAGTGGACTTGGGTGGGTCATGGGAGGAGAAGAGCATGGGATAGGCACGAGGAAGGGGGCTACTGCTGAGATACAAAGTGAATAAATTGTAATTAATTAAAAATAAATTAATAATAAAATCTTTAAACTCCTCTGTGTACTTCTAAAGCTTACATTTTTTTCTGATTCATCTTATGAAGAGTTTGACAATATGAATACATGACCTGCAAAAGAGGAAGATTATTTGGTAAATTTAAAATGCACATTGTATCATCAAATAATATGACTCAGATTTTAGCTGGCATGTATTTTCCTCATAGCAATAGTAAAATCTCTAGTTAACATTTTGTTAATGAAAAGCTAAGACATTGAGGATATATTTCACTGTCAAAGTGCATGACTAGTATACCTAAGATGCTGGGCTTGATGACAAGACAGAAAGTCTTGGGTAGAGGAGAAGGGAAGAAAGAGTGGGATATGAAGAAAGATACTGACCAGTAGATGTAGATACTTGCATGTATTTAAATGGCTCTATTAATAAACAAAATTGCTTAGATTTGCATAGCTAGTAAGTTGGACTTCTAGTATTAAAAGTAATAAAATCCATCTCTTAAGAAAACTTCTCATCTAGGATCTTCATCATCAGAAACATTGATACTCACATTTTCATGAAGTGTATAATATTCTAAGATATTATTTTTGCCTTAAGGATATTATGGTAATTATTTACAACCTCTAATGAATATAGTATTCCTAGAAGAAGCTGCAGATAAATAAGATTTCAAATAATATTAAAATATGTTTTTAGGAAACACTTGGATTCTCTGACAGGTCTTAGAATGAGAAGCAGAAATGGAACAAAATATTCCCAGGGTAGTGATGAAAATTGAAGCAAAGTGCAGGGTAAGCCCATAATCCACTTAGAAGCAATGAGAAGACTCCTGCTGATACTCTGTCAGCACACCATCACTGTCAACAAACATGGGTGAAGAAGAGCATCACTTTCATTGGACATTCCCTTACATTCAGAGGGTTATGAAGGCATCTCTTACAACTTTCCCTTGCTTGCACACATTACCTCAATGGCAAAACAGTAGGAATTTGTATATAAACCACAGAGATATTATTATTTGTACATAAACCACAAAAGTGTTATTATTTAAGATCATTCACTTATCCACATATAATCAAATCTACAATTACTATAAAAAGAATTCACATTGAAATAAAATCTATACATGAACTTTCATTTAATTGTATCACCCGTTATGAATATAATGTTAATTTAATAAGGAAAAAGGCTTTAATTGCAATTACCAACAGTCAAAGGCTGCATTCATCTTATTTTCTCTGAATTAAAGTTTAAAGGTGATCAAAACATATCAATCTTTTAATAGAAAAATTGTCAAAATGAATTAAATATACACAGTAGAAAATATTTTTAACTTCATAAAATGTACTTATCTTTATGAACCCCAAGTAACTGTGTAAAAAGTCTAAAAAGTACAAACAGTATTCTGAAGCACCACACACATACATTCATACACACATACACATACATGTACCATAAAGAGGTAGAGATATAAGCACAGTTTTATGAGGACCAGAATCTTCATACTAAACTGTTAAACCAAATTGCTAATATAAACACAGACACCGCACTCCTCTCTGAATGCACCTGATTTTAAACCACAATACTCACCTGTTAAGACAAAGTTGCATATAATTTTGTTATCAATTACTTTGCAGGGAGATTTTTGTGTTTAAGTTCTCTTTTTACTGTAGTGATATGACCCATGTATTGAATAATTTTCTACGTACTGTGTACAGTGTCATCTGAAATGAATCAATCTTAATCTTAGAGCATTTTCATATGCTCACTTCTTAAATCAAAACTTAAAGAGATAATGAAAATTCTCATGAGAATCTGAGATTCATAACAATGTTTCCCCACAAATCAGCACTTTTCATGTTATACAAATGTGCTCCCCAGACAATCTGTATTTTTAAAAAGAGAATTCCCAATAGAAAAATCTCAAATGACTGAGAAACACTTAAAGAAATGTTCAACAACCTTAGTTATCAGGGAACTATAAATCAAAACTACTTTGTGATTTCATTTTACACTTGTCAGAATGGCTAAGATCAATAAAATGGGTGACAGCGCATGCTGGCCAGAATGTGGAGCAAGGGAAGCACTCCTCCATTGCTGGTGGGACACTATGGAAATCAGTGTGCCGGTTCCTCAGAAAATGGGGAATCTGATCTATCTAACTCAAGACCCAGTTATACCATTTTTGGGCATATACCCAAAGGTTGCTCTATCCTACCCCAAGCACACTTGCACTACTGTGTTCATTGCAGCATTATTCATAATAGTCCCAAACTGGAAACAACTATTGTCCCTCAACTAAATAATGAATAATAAAATGTGGTATGTTGACATACTTTTTGCCTACTTTATTGGTTCCTTATGTCTTTACCTCCCTTCTCTACCCTTTATCTTTCCCAATACCTTCAAACATCCCAACACTAAGTAGGAGAGAAAGAAGGTTAGTGAGGAGAAGAGGAGTAGCTCTCTTTCCTTCTCTTGGCTGACCAAGGTTGTCAGATTCTCTGGGGAAATACCAGTCTCCATCATCAGGATTTCTAGTAGTCCGGCTAACCAGAAAACCAGCAAACAGCAAATGCAGCAGCAGGACGAACAAGCAGCAGACTTCTTCTTTAGAGTTCTCAGCTCTCTACTGGCTCTGGTATTTATACCCTCTCTGAGTCCTCAGAATTCCACTAACTGTAGCTGGCAAAGACCGTGCCCCTCTCTGAGTTGCACGAGGCAATTATCAGCAGTAGATAAACTAAGGCAGCCTCATATCACACACTTGGGATTAAAACAAAAACATATTTACATAACATAACTGAGTTTTAAAAGAAACCAAAACATCTACTACAGTGGTACATTTACACAATGGCATGTTACCCAGCAGTTAAAATATATTACATCATGAAATTTATAGGCAAATGGATGCAACTAGAAAAAAAAAATTATCCTGTGTGAGGTAATCCAGACACAGAAAGACAAATATGGTATGTATTCACTTATAAGTAGGTATTAGCTGTTAAGCAAATGATAATCAAGCTACAATCCACAGATTGAGAGAGATTAGGTAAAGAGAAGGGTTATAGAAGGAAGCATGGGTTCCAGAGGAAGGGGAAATAGAATAGATTCTGAGGGATGCCACAAAGCTCACTGAATGTAGAGAAGTCGAGCTGGTGTAGACTTGGAACCTTTACCCCTAAGTTCTAGTCTCTTTGGAGGGGAAGGTACTTCTCAGACTACAGAAAGAGAAACCTGGGCACTAACCCAACCACAAAACTCTACCTGCCTGCAAGGTGTGCTGGAGCAATGGTGGCACAGAACTTGTGGGAGTGGCCAACAATGTTTGGTTTAAAATGAGGCCTGCAACCACAAGAGGGAGCCCATGCCCTACACTGTCCAGAGACCTAGAATAGGCAAAACACAACTGGAAAAAAATAAATGAAATGATTCCTAATGATATTCTGTTATACTCATAGATTGGTGTCTTTTCCAGTCATCATCAGGGAGGCTTCCTCCAGCAACAGATGGGAGAGGCTGCAGAGACACACAGACAGATATTATGGAGAAAGGGAGGGAAGGAGGGAGAGGGAAAAGAGAAGGCGAAAGGGAGGGAGAGAGAGGGAACGAGAGAGCTTAAATTTGTGGTCTCTATCCAGTATTATGTTTGATTCATAAGAATTTCTTATAGGCTGCGGCCCAGCCTATCCAAAAATGGCTTTCTCCCAAAAGAAAGTCCAAGAACATAGTACTTGTTCAGTCTACAAGGTTAGATGTCTCACCCGATCCTTAATCTACACTGGAATTGCAAAGAATCAAGCTGTAATGCCAGTGAAGAAATGAATTTACAAGGAGAGCCAAAGAAACAGGCAAAGAGAAAAGTTTCCTTCTTGTTGTCCTTTATATAGTACATATGAGAAAGTGTGTGATTAAAGGCGGGTGTTCCAACCTCATGTGATCTGGGTTTAAGCTGGGTCTTCTTTCCTCAATTAACTAAAAACAAACAAACAAACAAACAAAAAAAACCTCACATGCTTGGGTTTTTAGTTTTAGATGTAGTCAAGTTGACAATCAAGAATAACAGTCACACAAACAAATTCTTTATCATACCTATGTGTCATCTTCTTTAATATTGAGATTATCAAATGTAAGTATACCAATTATGTTAGTTTAGTTTATTTTTATTTTTTTTCTGACAATGTATGCCTCCAATTTAATTTACCATTTCCAAAATTTAAATCCAAATGCTTTACACTTCAAGAAATTTCTGGCTATTTCCATAAATCTGCACTAAACAACAGGGAGCAAGCAATGACATAAGATTTCTCAAACTGCTAGGAACAATCGTTAAACTATTTTTCAAGACATGGGGAATGTAATCTATACCTTACTAGATCTAAAGGGAAAAACATTATTGGATTGTGTTTACAATATTTCTGCTTCATGATTAATTATTTCTAACAATTTAAAAATTGATGATAGCCATGACACTCTGATACAAAGTTGAAAGTTTGAATAAAGTTTGAATAGTGCTGCTTTGTAATTCCAGATATTCAAGCGACCGAGGTGGAAGACCATGGATCCAGATCCCAACTGGGCTACAGAGTAAGTTCAAGGCTTGTATAAAAGTAAAAAGTGATTTCCAGAGTGGTTGTACAAGTTTACATTCCCACCAGCAATGGAGGAGGGTTCCTCTTTCTCCACAACCTCTCCAGCATGCGTTGTCACTACAGTTTTTGATCTTAGTCATTCTGGTGGGTGTAAGGTGAAATCTCAGTGT
>JAQQSO010004908.1:0-12420 GCA_028658305.1 Pachyuromys duprasi | reverse complement strand
TCACTAGAGTTTTTGATCTTAGATATTCTGGTGGGTGTAAGGTGAAATCTCAGAGTCGTTTTGATTTGCATCTCCCTGATGGCTAAGGACGTTGAGCATTTCTTTAAGTCTTTTTCTGCCATTCTATAATCCTCTACAGTCAGTTCTCTTTTTAGCTCCATATCCCATTTTTTAATTGGATTATTTGGTTTCTTGCTTTTTAACTTCTTGAGTTCTTTATATATACTGGATATTAGCCCTCTGTCAGAAGTGGGATTGGTAATGATCCTTTCCCAATCTGTTGGCTGTCGTTTCGTTCAGATGACAGTGTCCTTTGCTTTACAGAAGCGTTTCCAGAAAAGCCAAGAATTCCTTGTAGTACCATAGAACCTGTTTCCACAAATTTTATGATTACTAATTCCTAGTCCTTGTTTCTTTCGTTTTTTTTTCACATAGGTGTATATTTATAATACTTGATAGGAGGACTTAGAATAAGAAAGTTACAGAAATACAAATAAAGGGAATGTAAAACCAAGAAGCCTAAGTGAGCAGGAAGGCAATAGGATTCAGTGAGGAAGGACACAGTTTGAATTAACCGACGTAGGTTTGAATTTTGCCTCTGTACGGACTAGTCCTCCAGGTCTTTTAGTTAGTTAGGTAGTTAGTTAGTTAGTTTATTATTAATTTATCGTTCTGTCATATGTTACATCACAACCACAATTTTTTCTCCCTCCATTCCCCCCATTCTCCTCCTACCATCCTTATTCCCCAGAACCACACTTCCTGTTTCCCTTCAGAAAAAAGCAGGCCTCCCAGATTGTCAACCAAACAGAGCATAACAAGTACAATAAGATGAGGCACAAACTAGTTCCCCCATTCTTGCTGCTACAAATTTCATCTCTTTAAAAATCATTTCTCTATGATTGTTCCCATTTCAAAAAAAAAAAACAACCAAAAAGTCACTATGACTTTGAATATGATAATATATACAAGATCTAAAACACAGAAATCACTCTCTCATCTCTCTTTTTGGGGTGATGACACTTGAATGGTTAGGACGGGAGAACTCTTGAGTTACACCTGAACTGCATAGCCACCCTCATAGCACCATAAACACCCTACCAAGACCCTGATTTTTTATGGAAAAAAAACCACATTTAATCACTGATTTTTAGTAAATTCTCACCCATCTAAGTTTAATTTTTGCAAGTTTCTAATCAATGCATCTAATAATTAACAAAAGAAGTAGAAAGTTTCTAATCTTCCATTGTCCCAAATAATATTTTTACTCTGTTCCCTGAGATCACGATGTACAAGAGGTGCCTAAAACTTCCTTGGTATCTTTAGGTGTTACATAACCCTGAACAAAGAGGAAGTCTGAAGAATGCTATGACTGTCTTTCATACTTTCACTCTCTCCCTCTTGAAGACTTTTAAGACTCTGAAAATAATTATTTCTTAAGAGGACGTACTGCCTACTGTTTCTCCTTTTCCCGAGGAAGTGACTAAGTTCTGTGTTTTCATTGTTCTTTAAGACTTTAGCTCCTGTCTTGGGAAGCTGAAGGCAACAGAGCTCTGGGCCACACCTGCTTTTTCCTATACAAGAACTCCTCAGAAAGCAAGGAAATGGCCTTGGGTGCTAATGAATCCACAAAGCTGAAGCTGCACTTCCACATCCCTGAGGAAGTAGACTGTTAGCACAATCTCAGGCTTTCTTCTGGCTGTGCTTAAAGAACAAAGACTGGAAAGGATATAAATTTTTTTTCCAGAATGCAGCAATGTATTGTAGTTATCATTTTCCAGAAGATTGTTTTGGTTAGGGAAGAAAAAAAAAACAAAAGTAAACAAAAAACAGACAGCTAGGAAGATAGAAAGTGGGGGGACAAAGAACTCAATACAGAAATAGGTAGAAAGCAAACGTGGGTGAGGGGTTAAGACTATCATACCCTTATAGAGTGACTGAAGCAGGAGGATCACTGCATATTTAAAGTCAGCTACATTGTAAGCATTGAACTAGTTGGAGCTACAAAATGAAAGAATGCGTAAAACAGAAGATCCCTTCTCCAAAAAAAGAAAAAAGAAAGAAAGAAAGAAGGAAGGAAAATAAGCATATAACAACAGAAAGACTGCATATTCTAAAGTTTAGAACAGTGCTTTGAATCTATTCCATTACTTCCACAATTCTTCCAATTCCTTCTATTACTGAAAGAATAGCATTATATGAAGCTGACTTTTAAACCTCTTTTTTGTCTCACCCTTTCCCATCTGGAATTCCCTCTCTACTTTTTGCCCATCTATCTTTCAAAGTCTTTTATTAGTTCTTTGAGAGCAATGTGGTTTGAGAGGAAAACGTGAAATCTATTGACCTTGAAGCAAATGGTTTATTTAAGAGATGCTTCCACAGCTGACAGTCAATGAATGTTTTAATCTGATAAGGGACAATTTCTAACCACATCAAAAAAAATAAAAATTAGTTCTTTGAAGGTTCCTGTGAAAGTGAAAGAGGTAGGGGAAGAGAAAGGGACACAGAAAGGGGAAAGGGAAGGGAAAGTGAAAGGTGTTCTTTCTTAAAGAAACGGGCCAAGATGGGATGAACTCCTTAACTAGACTTAAAGACCTTTTGCTATGTAATATTTCTGGCTTAATCAAGTGTTAAAAAGATCCCAAGAAAATTCCTGGATAAGAGGATACTGGAAATGTAAATATCGTTTTTAATTTCTTGGATAAGGGGCTGAGATGAAAGCCATACCCAAGCTTTGCAAATACATGGCTTGGGCTAAGCCAAGAGCATTTCAAACTATCCCCATACCTAGGCTTGGAAGGTTCTAGCCTCCATACAATCTAATCTTTTGTAATCCTGGATTTTGAAGGCTTTAGCTTCCAGCCTTCATCTGCTAACCTAACCATAGAATGTTTTCAGACTCCGAGACTTATTGCTGAACAATCTCATCCTTTCCAGTTCTTTCTGAGTTGGTTCAACTCAGGTATTCTGGCTCAAAATCCCTCTTCAGGCTGACTGATTGAAACTGGTATCTCTTTGCTTCTCACTGAATTGCTCTGCTTGGAAAAACTGCCTCTGAACTCCACAAACTGAACTGCCCTGACTGCACAAACTGAAAGAAACTGCACGAACTCAACACTCAACTAAACTGCAAACATAGTCAAACTTTACTCAATAGTACCAAACTACAGTCTGTTCTCCTGAACTCTACTGTACTGTGCAGTTCTGGACTGCACTCTCCTCTACTGTTCTATACCGTCTGTCTGTCTGACTCCCTGCACTGCTTTTAGGCAGCCCTCTCCTTCTCTCATGAGATTTGGGCATACCCTATCCCTGACTCATTCTGTCAAACATTTCTCTGATTTGTCATTTTGTCTGTCCCCCAATTAGGCATCAGGGTTTGGGATTAAAGGTATGTATTGTCAGGAAACCCTGCTGCAGACTGCTAAAGTCGCAGTCTGCCGTGATGAGAAAACCCTGCACTCATGACAGAATGGAGGACTTCCTTTGTTAGCAAGGCTTCCTCCTCTCTGCCCCACACAGTTTACTAAGGAGTGTCACTTGGTCTTTAGAGAAATTATAGATCCATCTCCCTTTCTCCTAATAAGAATCCATTCAGAAAGACACACATGGATATTAGACATAAAATATAGGAAAAACATACTAAAATCTGTATACCTAAACAAGCTAAGCAAGAAGAAAGACACAGATAATCAATCTTCATTCAGAAAGGCAAACAGGACAGACATCAGAAGAGGGAAAAAACAGGGAACAAGACAGGATTCTACCACAGAGGGCCTCTGAACGACTCTACCCAGCAGGGTATCAAAACATGCTAAGAGTCAAACTTGGGGCAGAATGCAGGTAATATTATGAAGGACGGGGGAGACAGAAAGACCTGGAGGGGACAGGAGCACCACTAGGAGAGCAACAGAACCAAAAAATCTGGGCCCAGGAGTCTTTTCTGAGACTGATACTCCAAGCAGGGACCATGCATGGAGATAAGCTAGAACTCCTGTACAGATGGGCTTGGGCTCCTGTACGAGAGTACAGCCCATGGCAGCTTAGTCTCTAAGTGTGTTCCCTAGTAATGGGAACAGGAAGTGTCTCTAACAAGAACTCAGTGGCTGGCTCTTCGATCATCTCCCCCTGATGGGGGAATAGCCTTGGCAAGTCACAGAGGAAAACAAAGCAGCAAGTCCTGATGAGACCTGATAGGCTAGGGTCAGAGGGGAGGGTTGGAGGACCTTGCCTATCTGTGTGGACTTGGGGAGGGGCATGGGAGGAGATGAGGAAGGGAGGGTGGGACTGGGAGGGAATGGCGGAGGAGTCTAGGGCTGGGATACAGAATGAATAAACTGTAATTTATAAGAAAAAATAAATATTTTTAAAGAATCCATTCAGCAAGCACTTAGGGTTCTTGGAATGCCTCTCCATATAAATGAGGCATCTCAGTACCTTAGCCCTCCAACCAATGATCTTAACTCACCCTATCTCCTCCCCAAAGATATATATATATATATATATATATATATATATATATATATATATATATATATATATATATAAATATAAAACTCTCGTTCACCTTGAATAAGATGGATTTGCCGCCCCGAAGCTGGTTTTGAAAGTCATCATTCCCATCATACTAATGGGCCGTCTGAATCCCAGTTTGTTGCTTCTGCTCCCTTTTCCTGGAGGATGGGTGGCCAATGACCCCTGGAACAAGGGAGAGACACATGTATTAAAGACATGTCCGTATTTCCGTTGGATCACATAGACCTAGGTTTTTGGATGTGATCTCTTGCCAGAGCGGACATGTTGCTGTATTAAAACGCATTTGTAGGTTAGAGCCATGGGACTAGTTAATTATCATATCATCTGCATCTTTTCTCCCTATGGGGTTTGTGATCTTGAAAGGCTGGGTCCCAGGAAATGTGGGAGATTAGAGTTTGACTCTTGTGAGAAAGGCAAAAAGAGAAGACTTCAGGGGTGTAGCCAGATCTGTGAGGTTCATCACAGCTGACAGAGTGACTGTGACAGAATGATGGAAGTTTTCTCCAATCTGCCCTGTCTTATGCATAGCCCTGTTGGGGACTGGCTTCTGGGATGTTGGCTGAGAAGCAAGATCAATTGGATGCTTTCTGTGCATCTCTGAGCTAGCTGGCATTCATCCTAGCAGCTGGCTCCCAAGTCTTTACTGGTAAAAATCAAACATTTGAGATTTTGTTTAAAACAACAGATTTTGTTAGAAACAACTTAATCTGTAATATAAATTTATGTTTTTTAGTTGTGCTATAATTTCTGAACTAATTTAGGAAAGACTTCTGCTTTCTTGATGCTGGGCCAGTGTACTGTCTGCAGCAAGGACCCCAGTACTCCAGATATTTGTGGTATTTTCCACAGTGTCCTCCAACACATCCTGACTTCATTTTTGCTCAGTCTGTTGAAATCTTATTTAAACAAATATGATAGTAATTATGACTGATTTTCCCTTTGTTTTCCTGAGCTACTTTTGTTTGGAATCCTGTGTTGTTTGGTTAGGAAGTAGTCAAATTATATATACTTTCACAAATATTTACTGAGTTTTTTTAACATTTATTTATTTATCACAATTTATTCACTTTGTATCCTTGTTATAGCCCTCTCCCTCATCTGACCCTAGTCCCACCCACCATCTCTCTTCTCCCCCTATGCCTTTTCTCTAGTCCCTTGATAAGGGAAGACAAGCTCTCCTTTTATCTGACCCTAGGTCTCAGGTCTCATCAAGGCTGGTTTCATCATCTTTCTCTGTGGCCTGGCAAGGCTACACCCCACAAGGGGAGGTGATCAAAGAGCTGGCCACTGAGTTCATGTCAGAGACAGCACCTGTTCCCCTTACTAGGTTACCAACTTGAAAACTGAGCAACCTATGGGCTTCCTCTGAACAATGGGGGTCTAGGTCCTCTCCATGCACCACATGGAGTGTTGGTCTGTGGGTCCAGTTTTTTTTCTTTTTTTTCTGTTTTTTTTTTTCGTCTGTGTTGCTCTTCTTGTGGAGTTCTTTGTACCTCGAGGTCTTTCTATCTCCCTCTTCTTCCATAAGGTTTCCAACACTCTTGCAAAAGGTTGGCAATGAGTATCAGTATTGCTTTTAATACCCTAGTGGGTAGAGTCTTTCAGAGGTCCTCTGTGGAAGGCTCATGTCCTGTTCCTTGTCTTCTCCAACCTCCAATGTCTATCCTGTTTGCCTTTCTAAATGAGGTTTCAGCCTCCCCCCTAGGGTCTTCCTTGTTGTTTAGCTTCTTTAGGACTATAGATTTTAGTATATTTATCTTATACTATAAGATAAGATAAATATATACTTATAAGTGAGTATATATCACGTGTGTCTTTCTGCTTCTGGGTTACCTCACTCAAGATGATCTTTTCTACTTCCCATCATTAGCCTGCAAATGTCATGATTTCCTTGTTTTTAATTGATGAGTAGTATTCCATTGCATAAATGTACCACAATTTTTTTATACATTCCTCAGTTAAGAGACATCTGGGTTGTGCCCAGATTCTGGCTATAACAAATAAAGCTGCTATGAGCATGGTTGAGCATATACAACATGGTACCTGTTGTATAATTGAGCATCTTTTGGATATATGCCTAGGAGTGGTATAGCTGGATCTTGAGGTAGCACTATTGCTAATTTTCTGAGAAAGCACCCTATTGATTTCCAAAGTGGTTGTATAAGTTTACATTCCCATCAGCAATGGAAGACGGTTCCCATTTGCCTATATCCTCTCCAGCATGTGTTGTCACTTGAGTTTTTGACCTTAGCCATTCTTATGGGTGTGAGGTGGAATCTCAGGCTCATTTTGAGTTGCATAGCCCTGATGAGTAAGGACGTTGAACATGTATTTAAGTGTTTCTCTGCCATTCAATCTTCTTTTATTGAGAATTCTCTGTTTAGCTCTGTACCCTATTTTTAACTGGATTGTTGGGTTTGTTGATGTTTAACTTCTTGAGTTCTTTGCCTTTCCCAGTCTGTAGGCTGTCATTTTGTTCTGATAACAATGTCATTTGCTTTACAGAAGCTTTTCAGTTTCATGAGGTCCCATTTATTGATTGTTGCTCTTAGAGCCTGTGACGTTGGTGTTCTGTTCAGGAAGTTGTCTCCTGTGCCAATGGGGGCAAGGCTCTTCCCCACTTTTTCTTCTAACTGATTTACTGTGTCTGGTTTTATGTTGAAGTCTTTGATCCACTTGGAATTTATTTTTGTGCAGGGGGATAAATATGGATCTATTTGCGTTTTTCCACATGTAGATGTCCAGTTAGGCCAGCACCATTTGTTGAAGATGCTATCTTTTTCCATTATATGGTTTTTGATTTTGTCAAAAATTAAGATTTGTAGGTGTGTGGGTTTATTTCTGTATCTTCAATTTGATTCCATTGATCCACCAAACTGTTTCTATGCCAGTACCATGCAGTTTTAAGTACAGTTGCTTTATATTACAGTTTGAGATCACAGGTGGAAATACCTCCAGAAGCTCTGTTATTATACAAGATTGTTTTAGCTAATCTGGGTTTTTGTTTTTCCATATGAAACTAATATACACCTGTTACTATATTGGGGCTTAGAATAAAACATAGCACCAAAAGAAGCATAAATGTTGTATAAGAATTTTATGCTGTTTATCTATCTATCTATTTATTTGTTTTTATATTAATCACAGGTAATGTACTTTGTATCGCAGCCATAGCCCCCTCCCTAATCCCCTCACATTCCCATCATCCCTCCCTCATCTCTGACCTGCCCCTTTCCAAGTCCACTGATAGGGGAGGACCTCCTCCCCTTCCATCTAACTCTAGCTAATCAGGTCTCTTCAGGACTAGCTGCAATGTCTTCCTCTGTGGCCTAGCAAGGCTGCTCCTCCTTCAGTGAATAGGGGGAGGTCAAAGAGCCAGCCACTGAGTTCATGTCAGAAATAGTCCCTGTTCCCCTTACTAGGGAACCCACTTGGATACTGAGCTACCATGGGCTATATCCGAGCAGGGGTTATAGGTTATAGACATGCATGGTCCTTGGTTGGAGAAACAGTCTCATAAAAGAAGGCTGTGCCCTGATATATTTGTTTCCTTGTGATGCTCCTGTCCCCTGTAGGTCATACTATCTCCCCATTCTTTCATATGATTCCCTGCACTCTGCCTAAGGTTTGATCATGAGTCTTAATATCTGCTTTGATACACTGCTAGGAAGAGTCTTTCAGAGGCCCTCTGCGGTAGGCTCCTGTCCTGTTACTTATTTTCTCCTACATCCAATGTCCATCCCATTTGTCTTTCTAAGTGAGGATTGATCATCTTACCCCAGGTCCTCTTTCTTGGTTATCTTCTTTAGGTGTATAGATTTCAGTATGTTGATCCTATCTTATAGGTCTATATAAGTGAGTATATACCATGTGCGTCTTTCTGCTTTTGGGATACCTCACTCTGGATGATCATTTCTAGGTCCCACCATTTGCCTGCAAATTTCATGATTCCTCATTTTTTAATTGCTGATTAATATTCCATGGTGTAAAAGTGCCACCATTTCTGTATCAGTTCCTCAACTGAGGGACATCTGGGTTGTTTCCAGGTTCTGGCTGTTACAAATAAAGCTGCTACAAACATGGTTTAGCAAATATCCTTGTTGTTTACTTGAGCATCTTTTGGTTAGATGCCTAGAAGTGGAATAGCTGGATCTTGAGAAATCACTATTCCTAATTGTCTAAAAAAGTGCCAAATTAATTTCCAGAGTGATTGTACAAGTTTGCATTCCCACCAGCAATGGAGGAAGGTTCCCCTTTCTCCATAACCTCTCCAGCATGTGTTGTCACTTGAGTTTTTGATCTTAGCCATTCTGATGGGTGTCAGTTGAAATCTCAGGGTTGTTTTGATTTGTATTTCACTGATGACTAAGGACTTTGAACATTTCTTTAAGAGTATTTCTGCCGTCTACAATCCTCTACAGAGAGTTCTCTGTTTAGCTCCGTACCACATTTTTATATTTATTTTTATTTACTTTTATTTATTTTTATATCAATCAGAGGTTAGGTACTTTGCATCCCTGGCGTAGCCCCCTCCTTTTTTCCCTCCCACTCTCCCCATCCCTCCCTCATCTCCTCCCAGCCTACTCCAAGTCCACCTACAGGGGAGGATCTCCTCCCCGTCCATCTGACCCCAGTTCATCTTGTCTCCTCAGGGCTGGCTGCAATGTCCTCCCCTGGCATCTAGCCAGGCTGTTACTCCCTGGCGTGTATGGGGGAGAGTCAAAGAGCCAGCCATTGAGTTCAAGTCCATACCACATTTTTTAATTGTATTACTTGATTTGTTGTTTTTTAACTTCTTGAGTTCTTTATATATACTGGCTATAAGCCCTCTGTCAGATGTAGGGTTGGTGAAGATCCTTTCCCAGTCTGTAGACTGTCGTTTTGTTTTGATGACAGTGTCTTTTGCTTTACAGAAGCTTTTCAGTTTCATGATCTCCTATTTAGTGATTGTTGCTCTTAAAGCCTGTGTTGTTGGTGTAATGTTTAGGAAGTTGTATCCTGTGCAAATGAGTTCTAGGGTCTTCCCCACTTTTTCTTCAAACCGATTTAATGTGTCTAGTTTTATGTTAAGGTCTTTGATCCACATGGAATTTGGTTTTGTGCAGGGTGATAAATATGGATTGATTTTCATTTTCTGCATATAGACATCTAGTTGAAACAGCAGCAATTGTTGAAGATGCTGTCTTTTGTCATTGAATGGTTTTGGCTTCTTTATAAAAAATCAAATTTCCATAGGTGTGTGGATTTATTTCTGGGTTTTATATTCCATTCCATTGATCCACTATTCTGTCTGATTCTATACCAATACCATGCAGTTTTATTACTATTGCTCTGTAGTGCAGCTTGAGATCAGGGATGGAGATACCTTCAGATGATCTGTTGTTGTACAGTATAGTTTTGGAGATTCTGAGTTTTTTTGTTTTTCCATATGAAGTTGAGAATCTTTCTTTTAAGGTCTGTGAAGAATTGTGTTGGTATTTTGATGGGAATTGCATTGATTGTGTAGATTGCTTTTGGCAGAATGGCCATTTTCACTACGTTAATCCTACCAATCCATGAGCATCTTCTGATATCTTCTTCAATTTCTTTCTTAATAGTGTTGAAGTTTTTTTCAAACGGGTCTTTCACTTGTTTTGTTATAGTCAACCCAAAGTACTTTATGTTATTAGTGGTTATTGTGAATGGTGCTGTTTCTTTTTTGGCCCATTTGTCTTTGGTATACAGGAAGGCTTCTGATTTTTTGAGTTGATTTTCTATCCGGCCATTTTGCTGAAGGTGTTTATCAGTTGAAGGAGTTCTTTGGTTGAAGTTTTGGGGTCGCACATGTATACTATCATATCATCTGAAAAGAGTGTTACTTTGACTTCTTCCCTTTTGATTTGTATCCCCTTGATCTCTTTTAGTTGTCTTATTGCTCTAGCTAGGACTTCAAGTACTATGTTGAAGAGATATGAAGAGAGTGAGCAGCCTTGCCTTGTTCATGATTTCAGTGGGATTGATTTAATTTTCTCTCTATTGAGTATGATGTTGGCTATAGGCTTGCTGTATATTGCCTTTACTATGTTTTGGTATGTGCCTTGTATTCCTAATCTCTCCAAACTTTAAACATGAATAGATGTTGGATTTTGTTGAATGCTTTTTTGGCATCTAAGGAGATGATCATGTGGTTTTTCTCCTTCAGTTTGTTTATATGCTGGATCACATTGATGGATTTCCATATATTAAACCACTCCTGCATGCCTGAGATGAAGCCTATTTGGTCATGGTGGATGATATCTTTTATGTGTTCTTGGATTCGGTTTGCAAGTATTTTATTGAGTATTTTTGCATCAATGTGCATAAGAGAGATAGGTCTGAAGTTCTCTTTTTTTGTTGGGTCTTTGTGTGGTTTAGGTATCAAGGTGACTGTGGCTTCATAGAATGAGTTTGGTAATGTTCCTTCTATTTCTATTTTGTGGAATAGTTTAGAGAGAATTGGTGTTAGGACGTCTTTGAAGGTCTGGTAGAATTCTGCACTGAATCTGTGTAGCCCAGAGCTTTTTTTGGAAGGGAGACTGTTGATGACTGTTTCTATTTCCTTGTGGGATATAGGTCTATTCAATCTTTCTACCTGATCTGGACTTAATTTTGGTAGATGGAATCTATCCAGAAATTTTTCCATTTCTTTTAGATTTCAAATTTTGTGGTGCATAGGCTTTTGTAGTAAGACCTAATGATTGTTTGGATTTCCTCAGTGTTTGCAGTTATGTCCCCCTTTTCATTCCTGATTTTGCTGATTTGGATTGTTTGTCTCTGCCTTTTTGTTAGTTTGGCTAAGGGCGTGTCTATCTTGTTGATCTTCTCAAAGAACCAGCTCTTGGTTTCATTGATTCTTTGAATAGTTTTATTTGTTTCTAATTGATTGATTTCAGCCCTGAGTTTGATTATTTCCAGCTGTCTGCTCCTCTTGAGCATGTTTGTTTCTTTTTTTTCCCACTGAGGGCTTTAAGTTTGGCCATTAATTTGCTTGTATGAGATGTTTCGAATTTCTTCTTGAAGACACTTACTGCTATGAACTTTCCTCTTAGCACTGCCTTCATTGTGTCCCATAGGTTTGGGCATGTTGTACTTTTATGTTCATTGAATTCTCGGAAGTCTTGAATTTCTTTCTTAATTTCTTCCCTAACCAAGCTGTCCTTGAGTAGCAAGTTGTTCAGTTTCTATGTATGTGCAGGCTTTTTGCTGTTTCTGTTGTTGTTGAGATCCAGCTTTAGACCATGATGGTCAGATAGGATACAATGGGTTATTTCAATCTTCTTGTGTCTGCAGAGGCTTGCTTTGTGACCAACTATGTGGTCTATTTTGGAGAAAGTTTCATGAGGTGCTGAAAAGAAGGAATACTCTTTTGATTTTCGGTGAAAAGTTCTGTAGACATCTATTAGGTCCATTTGTTTTAGGGCCTCTGTAAGTGCCCTTGTTTCTCTGTTTTGCTACTGCCTGGATGATCTGTCCCTTGGTGAGAGTGCAATGTTGAAGTCTTCCACTGTTAAGGTGTTGGGATCAATGTGTGATTTCAGCTTTAATAATGTTTCATTTGCAAATGTAGTTGGTCTTTTATTTGGGGCATAGATGTTCAAATTTGTGATGTCCTCTTTTTAAAGAAACTTTCTTTTTATTTATTTATTTATTTTTATCTCAATCACAGGTTAGGTACTTTGAATCCCAGGCTTAGCCCCCTCCCTCAGTCCCTCCTACCCTCCCACTCCCTCCCTCATCTCCCTCCTCTCCACCCCCTCCAAGTCCACCAACAGGGGAGGACCTCCTTCCCTTCCATCCAGCCCCAGCTTATCCTGACTCCTCAGGGCTGGCTGCAATGTCCTCCCCTGGGATCTAGCCAGTCTGTCA
>JAQQSO010004907.1:0-12421 GCA_028658305.1 Pachyuromys duprasi | reverse complement strand
TGTTTGTTTTCTCCTCCACTCAATGTCCATCCCATTTGTTCATCCAAACAAGCATTGATCATACCAACCTGGGTCCTCCTTCCTGTATATCCTCTCTAGGTGTGTAGATTTCAGCTTGACCTTCCTATCCTATAGGTCTATATAAGTGAGTATATACCATATGTTTCTTTCTGCTTTTGGGATACCTCACTCAGGATGAGGTGTGTGTGTGTGCGGCTCAAGTGGAAAATATTCTAACAGTTTGTTTTTGTCTCAGGAAATCAAAGTGCCTCTCACTTGAGAAATACTGGAACAAAAGTTTGCTATCACTCAAGTGGGCTGGAAATGAAGGAGTTAACGAAACTGTTATCTCGGAGCTCTACATTAAACTGGAGTGTCTGATTTTATTTTCCTTGTGCCGCAGCCCACCTGCACACCTGATCCTGCGGATCATTCAGCTGTAAGCATTTGTTTGTTCTGTAGGTTGAGGGGCAGCAGGGCTCTGGGTGCCTCCCTCCTACACTGAGCCTTTCACAGGTATGTACACATCTACCACCTCACCCACACAGCTGGCCTGTCTACAGCCTGGCTTTAAAGGAGCTCTGGCTTTTAAGAGCCTGCTTTCTTTTCTTTCTTTTAAAATCCTCATCTTGGTAAATCCCTTGCTCAAACAAATATGATTTCATCCAGAGGCACAATGGGGCAGCTAGAGGGGAGAGGTCTTTAAATTTTAATAGCAGTGTGAACAGGAGGCCATTCAAGTCAACGTTTAATAAGCTGAGAGACTTGCTCGTGATTTGTTTCTTTGGGTAGAAAGACAGTGTCATCAAAGTTATCCTCAGACCTTCCCAGCAGTGTGTCACCCAGTTGGGGAGAGGGTAAAAACTCCAGGTAACATGTAAGACCCTCCCACCCTTTGGAGCCATGTCAAGGCTTTCCTAAGATGAAATACATTGTTAATGGTTTCTTCACCCACAGAAAAATATCTGTGTAAGGGTTAGTGAATGTAGTTAAGTTTTTCTATTGTTCCCTCTCCTCCCTTCCTCCCTCCCTTCCTTCCTTCATTTCCTTTTGAAATAGGCTCTCACATAACTCAGGATAGCCTCAAACTACCTTAGAATGGTCTGGAACTCCTGATTCTCTTGCTTCTTCAATCCTGGGCCTGGCAGCTCCAGCTCACTGGAGGTTTGTCAGCAATGTTCAACCTCACCGTGAATTCCAGACTCACTGAATTTGAAGCTGGGGAGCACGTGGGGGACAGGTGCTTAGCATAGAATGAACTCCCTCCAGGTCATCTTAAAGGCACAGCCAAATTTCAAGTACATTTGAGCTTATCCAATTCACTGTGCCCAAGGCCATCTGGTGTCAGAATATGTCAACCACGTGGTCATGCTGGCTGATGAGCTAGGTAGGGGGAGCGGGAGGAGGGGTTAGTAGGACACCTGAACTGTATTCCCAGCATTTTTATCATGCCTAAGAAAACAGAGGAATGCAAAGACAAATAAACTGGCCCCTTGATCTGAAAGTCATAAAATCAGTTGTGTGTCACATAAAGGCACACAAATTAACCTGTGCAAATGGTTTTGTTGTGGTTCTTCTTTGTAATAAGGAACTTGACATGTTAATTTTTCTCCTTTCAGTTATGCATGAGAAATACCATTAAAAGCTAGGAAAGTTTGTCTTATAGTTAAAGGACAAAAACAAAACTCTATAGATGAACTTCTTTTCTTAAGCGACAAAGACTTTCATTACACTTTCCTTGTACTTAGCCTACTCCTTAGTCTAAAGTAGATGTTCAATAAATAAATATTTGCTCAAAGTGGGACAGGTATTTATAGTGACAAAAGAAAGGAGAGAAAAGAACAGAGAGAAATATAAACATGTGATACAGAGAAAAAGATTGAAAAAGATAGATCCAGCTTCCCATGTCCAGCACTAGTGGATTCAGCCATGCACCAATGGAAAATAATTTTATCTGCATGTGTATTAAACATATACAGACATTTTCTTGTCACTATTCCCCACCAAATACAACATGGCACTTAGGTACATGGCAAGTAGTCATCTAAAGATGATTTTAAGTATACAAGAGAATTACTGAGGAAAGATTCAAACACGGTGCCATTTGAGTAATGTACGAGCCGCCGAGGCGTGGGACATTCTCTAGAGGAAGTAGAATCAAACAATAATGAATACCTATGAGGCATCAGGTACTAAGTGGAAGGAAATCACAGAAGAAGAAGAGGAGGAGGAGGAAGGGGAGGAAGAGAAGGAGAAGCAGAAGAGCTAAAAGGTGATACTTTGAAAAATGAAGAGTAAATCATTTTATATATTAGAGGAGTAAGGCCCATGACCTTTAATTTCAATGATGCAGCTACTAGGAAACACATTTCCTGTTTCAAAATTATCAAAAATCATTGTCTACAAATGCTAGCCGAGTGTCAAGGACTTGGAAACGGACTCTTAGAGATGAAAAATTCTTCCTGTCCTGTCCTGAATATAAAATGTCTCCATGGGCTCAGGTGTTTGAACACTTGGTTGCCAGCAGTACCTGCTGTTTTGGAAGGTTCTGGAACCTTTAGGAGGCGGAGCTTCAGGAATGAGGATGGGCCTAGAAGCTTTCTAACTTCCTGTACTCACTCTACTTCCGCTGTAGACATAGTGCGACTGGCTGCCTCATTCTCCTGCCACCATTTCTTCCGGACCAGAATAGATCATACGCTCTCTTAAACTGTAAACTCTTCCTCCATGCAGTTGCTTCATGTCAGGTGTTAGGTCCAGGGATGGGGAAAGTAACCAATGCAATCCTAAGGACTAGAACTGGGAGCATCTGGTACGTTGTTTGTGAGGCAGTGCGTGTGAGGGACGAAGCAAGTTCTTGAACGAGAGAAGAGAAAAAAGGGGCAGTTAAGGTTTGCGGAGAGTATTCTTTGGAGTTGCAACTTGCAACAGCTGCTCGTGGGTTTGGGAAATGTGGCCCAGTGGAGCAAGGCGGGTGAATTCTCACTGCAAACCGCAGTTCGCTGTTCACTTCACAGTTGGTAGCCTGGATCATGCTTGATTTCATGTCTAAAATAGAAACATACCTTAATATTCTATGGTGTGCAGTAACTACCTAGGGTGCTCCCCAGAACTTGACATGCAGATTCTTTCTGCCTGCTTTTCTATAGCAGTTAAAGAATCCAAGTGCAGTTATAAGTCGGTTGGCGTACAAACAAATACAATCAGATGCTGGCAGGAGACTTCTCCCCACTCCCGAGGAGATACCTGCTTGGTCCAGAGACTATGTAGGAAAACTTAAACTCAACACACAAAAAGAGACCTAGATATGGACCTTCAGAGGCATGAGAGTGATTCCTTTCCAGGCAAGACGGCTCTCTTCCTGCCCCCAGTTAATACTTAGATTCAGAAAAGTCTGACCCTGCGTGCTGTTTAGCTAGAGTTCCGCACTCATTTTATCATCTCTGGTCATAAACAAGAAAAGAATGGAGAAAAGCAACGCATCCTTCCCTGCTTGCTTTCTGAACCCCGCTGCTGATCTCTACCTGCAGAAGGTGGTATTCAATAATGTGGACGGCAAGGTATTTGTTGCATAGATGTGGAAAGAGAATTCATCTTACAGTCAGCCCCAGACTTTCCTAGGTTTGTTTGAGCTTGCCAGTAGGTGGATAGGGTGACTCAACAGCGGCCCATTCACTACACACCTCACCCAGAAAACAAATTGAGGGCATACAGCTTAATATCACAAAGAAAACAAGGTGAGTAGAAAACAAAACCTCGTGAAAAAAAAATGTGTGCACAGTCTCTACAAAGAAACCCCTTCCCATCTTCCTCCTGGGGGTATGCATCTCTCACCAGTCCCATTGGTGACCTCAACAGTTACCATCTCACTAACCATTGTCAAGGTTAATCTTGAGTGTCTAATTGATGGGGTTTAGTGTCATCGATTAGGCAACACCTCTGGGTGTGTCTGTAAAGGTGTTTCTGGAGAACTCTAGCAGATGAAGGAAGACCCACCCTGAATGTGGGTTGTGCCATCCCATGGACTGTTGTGCTGGATACTATAGAGACAAGGGCTGGAGAGATGCCTCAGAGGTTAAGCGCGTGTGCACTGCTCTTGCCAAGGATCCTAGTTGTTCCCAGCACTCAAACCAGGCATTTTACAACCATCTGTAACTCCGGCTCCAGGAGATCTCCCAGCCTCCCCTATTTCCTGACTCACACAGACAGACACACAGACACCTAATTAAAACTAAATAAAGTCAGCATTGTTAATGGAAGAAGGAGAAAGCATGAACAAAGCACGGGCATTAGAATTCACCTCTCTCTTTCTGCCTATAGACACAGGGTGGCCAGAGGCCTCAGGCTTCTGCCCCCACAGCTAGAGCCAATCAAAGCCACCCCTTCTGCTTTTTTAAAAAGAAGACTTATTTATTTTTATTTTGTGTATATGGGAGTTCTTCCTGTGTGTTTGTAAATGTGGGTGCCATCCAGACGCCAGAAGAGAATACGGGATCCCCTGAAACTGGAGTTGCAGATGGCTTGTGAGTACCACGAGGGTGCCAGGAACTGAACTCTGGTCCTCTGCAAGAACAGGAAGTGCTCTTAGAGGCTGAGCCATCTCCCTAGGCCCTCTTTCCAGGCCTTCTTGTCCAGAGGGCTTGAACCCTCCAGCCATGAACTGAAGAACAAGCTCTTTTTTTTTTTTCCTTCCTTAAGCTTATTTTGTCAGGTGCTTTGATCCAGCCTTGTCACTTGTGACTCCCAGAGCACATTTTCAAAGCAATGGCAAATAGTGCTGGAACAATGAGGGTGCACGTTTAATTGGACGACCTATCTTGAAGCAACTGAGTTCCTAGAAATCTTAAATGAACTCCATTAAATGAACACATGTTCTCTGGGGTCCCATGTTCCTCTTGTCTTGCCCATAAAATACTGAACTTGCAACATTTTCTATTAAACTGTTACACTATTTTCTAAAAATCCACTCAAAGGGTGAAGCAAGGCTTATTATGTGGCAGCTAAGACATTGTTACCCAGAGACAGGTCTAGGTCCAGGTTGGGAGAGTCCTTTCCGAGGTGATGAGTGCACAGCCTCAGTTGTATGGGTTTCTCAAGCTGAGACCAGTGGAGCAGAGATGGCCCCTCACTGTCGTCCTTCATCCTGGTCTTCGAGCTCCTTTTCCATTTGAAGGAAACCTGGGGTTGCTTTTGCCAGGGTGTGCCTTTTGGTTTCTGGTATAACGTGTGCACTGAAGAACAGAACTTGGCAGAATACGGAAGACAAAGGAGACATTTCAGTTCCTAAGTACCTATGTACAAAAAGAAACTGGAGAAATGAATGCGTTTGTGAACTGACTTTATGCAAACACATTCCTCCTCTCTGAGACCTCACTCTCTTACCAGTAAGGGAGTCAGGAGGGCTGCTGTTTCTCGAGCACCTACCACAAGCTAAGCACTTGACAGACATCATTTCTCCCTATTATTGTCCCTAATTTCAGATGAAGAACCTAAAGGCAAGAAGATTTAAAAAAAGAAAAACAGTTACCAAACAGCTACTAGGAGAGGGGTTCAAATTGACATTCAGTGCAAAACCAGAAAACATTGTATTGTATGGCATGGCACTCTTTGCTAACCATCTCTCTTTTTTTTTGAGAAAAGGTCTCACGTAGGACAGATTGTCACAGCTGTGGCTGACTTTGAACTTCTGATCCTCCGGCCTCCACCTCCTCAGTGCTGGGATTGTAGGCAGGTACAGCTTATGTGAAACTGGGGATCAAACACAAGACCCAAACCCCGTGAACTAGACAAGTGTGTCGTCACCTGAGCTACGGCCCCGGTCTGTCAACTTGTAATTCTAACGTATCTTTCCCCATGATTGATTGTCAAAAAAATAAACCCCCTCCACACACATATACCTGTCTCTTTATGCCCATAGAGTAGTGGCATAGAGCACACGTTAGAATGAAACTCTGCCCCTTAGTATTAACCTTGGCTCCGTTTACCAGGTTCCACTGTTCAAACTTCCAGCCCTGTTTACTGCAAGCATGATGTATAGTCACTCACTTCTATTAAAAAAACATCCACATAGTCTGCAGGTAGCTTATAAATGGAGGGAACTCACTCTGATTTGTGAAATAGGGGTCACCTAAGTCTGGAGTTAAAAAGCAAGCCAAGAAAGGTCTTGAAATTATAATCTTGTCCTCTGACATTAACATAAAAATTACCAAGCTGACTAGAGTAAAAAGAAAAAAAAAACAAAAATAAACAAACAAAACAAAAAAACGAAATAGTGTCCGGACCATTTTAAACATGTGCATACCCTGATTTAGATCAAGGAGTATCAAACTCTTGAGTAATGTTGCTTGTGCATGTGCCCTGACTGGAGCATTGCTTTGGAGGCCAAGATTCTGTTCCAAAATCATAGGTGGCTTCATCTACTCAGCTATGGTGACAAGAATCTTAGCCAGCAGAGATCCCTGACTTAGAGAAGACAATGCTGTACAGCATATACAGTGCACTGAAGACCAGGGATTCCCTGCATGCTTAATAGAAAAATGATAATTATTATATAAACCCAAATTCACAGCAACAGTATTCCTGGTAGAAAAAACAGACAAGCAACTGCTGTGTTCATCAAGAGGGGAGTGGATAAACAGGATACCGTGCATAAAAAATCAGAGTGTTATTTATCTTTAAAAGAAGGGCAATTCCAACATGTGTGAACCTTAGTATGTCAAGTGAAACAAGCTAGACATGAAAGCACAAATACTGGATGATTCCCCACATATAAGATAAAAATGTTAGTCAGTTTCACAGAATGGTGACTGCCAAGGGCATGGTAAAGGAAGATGGGTCACCATTTGATAGATGTAGAGTTTCAGTTTTGCAGGATAAAATGTTGCAGGGATCAGTTACGCAGCAATGCAACAGTATAACTCAGTATAACAGCAGTTGAGTTATACATTGAACATGGCTAAGACAGTCAAGTTTATTTTATGTGTGTTTTCTTAAAACTAAAAATAGATAGATAGATAGATAGATAGATAGATAGATAGATAGATAGATAGATGGATAGATGGATGGATGGATGGATAGATAGATAGATAGATAGATAGATAGATAGATAGATAGATAGATAGATAGATAGATAGATGGATACAAGTGTCAACCCAACCAACTGTGACTGCCAGGGTGGCCTCCTCCGGTTAGCAGGGGAGGGGGTGCTCTGTTGTCACTGATCTATACGACCTGACGGAATTATCAACCATTTTCCTGCCAGTGGCTAGTCTCCGTGGTATGCCACAGCTGCGGTCTTTGCTCCTCGGTGTAAATAATAGCATGGGTCTCCTACCTTTAGCCTTTGATTGCTTCTTTAGAGACTTACACATGTGAACCTTGAATTAAGGGCTGTGTGTGGAGGACATGCCTGGTGAGCCCAGGGAAGCATTCCATACAGGCGCTTGTCCAGCACTGTCATCGTGTCCCCTGCAGGGCAGTTATGTAAAAATCTCAAGGTTGTCAGAAGTGATACTTTCGCCCGCAGTGACATCACCCCCCCCATGACATCATAGTGCTTATCCATGTCTTTTCCTGGCATATGCCTGTCACATCTGCAACTTATTACTTGGGCCTTTTTTTTTTTCAGCAGGAAATGGTTGAGTCTCTTCATTAATAGAGCTCACTTAGATTTCTGGTTTCAACCCTTTGGGTTAAATTTACTGCCTATTTAATTCCCTTAAAAAGGGTGTTTGGATTTCACAAGTGTGTGGATTGAATATCCTTTGTTTGCCTTGAACTGGAGGAGAGAAGACTAACATTACATGCTCCAAAACAAATGAGAACTGCCTTCAAGTCCAGCATATCAGCTAACCAACAAATGATTAGCCCCTTACATAGTCATGCAGTTTTACTTTGCCTAGACATTAACCTAAGTTCCTTATTCTTCTCTATACGACTTCTTCCACGTTTTTGCACCAAATGAACTCAGTGTGTTTGAAAACAACAAGCACATGAATTTAGGAATAAATAACAGTTGGGAGGAAAGGGGAGGAATTGTAGAGGAGGGAGAAGAGGGTGGATTTGATCAAAATGTGTTACGTACACTGTGAAATTCTCAAACAATAACAAAGAAAACTGAAAAAAAATTTTTTTAAAAAGAGTATACTGTGTTGCTTTGTTCCAGCTAGCTAGGAACTATGTAACTAGGTAGATGAGTTTCTCAGTATGGATTTCCTCAGAATCACCTTGTGTTAAGTATTCACACCTAAGTAGAAAACACTGGTAGAGAAATTTTAAAAGGCGAGTGAGAGAGAGAGAAACAGGAAAAGGAAGATACCCAGTCAAAGGGGAATTGTCAAGTAAATTATCATCAATGGCAAGTGTAGTTCCATTACGCCGGGCATTCTGAAGACAGTATAAAATTTAATTCAAAATAAATCACCCGATCACTACCATCACTACAATTACCACCAGCACCAGCAACACCACGATCATCATCACCATCACACCCTCATCATCAACATCACCAGCAACAGTTTCTCAAGCTCCACCTCACATTGAATCAGACTGAAAAATTTTATTAGCGTTCCTAAATAGCAAAAATCACTGTCAGTTATTAGTGTAGACTGTGGTCTCAAATAAGTCAAATAAAGGGACAAGAAAACTGATATTCAGCCACCACCTCCCTATTTGGCATTGTTTGTGAGCTATTTCTGAGGGTTTGACTTCACTTTGGGCTTTGTTGAAGCAGAAGAAATCTCCCCCAAACAAAGTCTAAGATATTAGCAGAAAGTAGCTCTCACCAACACAGCTGCTTAAGTCGAGCTATTACATCATTACACATATATGTGATAATAAAGCTGAGGTCCAATTGCAATGATAATAAGAACCATAACTGTAGCATCAGGCAATAGCGAAGACACATTAAATAAATTAAAGTAGCCATCAACTCTTATTCTAGGCTCTTATTCTAAAATTCCAAATAAACTGGTTGGGCTACCTTCTAGGGAAAGAGCATTACCACATTCGTTTTAACAAACATTAAAATAAATATGGCATTATTTTTCACTCAGTACTTATTTCAAGCTCTGTCAACTAAACCACAAGTGACGTCAGGAAATAACCTCCTGTGTCTCATTTGCTTCTTATAATTCCTAAGATCAGTCCTCAGGCGTGGTGGAGAATTGGATGACCTATGTTCTTCATGGCAATGACACACTGTGGGCTGCATTTATTCTGGACTGTGTTCAAAAGCTGAAATTATAGTGGAAAAAAAAAAGCTTGACTCCGATTATAATGTCAAACACTGGTAGAGACATTTGGACAACATCCAGAAAAATCAATGGCTGCTCCAGACACAATAAAATACTACACAAGAAAATTATTCTGTACATCTTACAATTTTTAACTAGACTATCAGAGTGTTCTAAACTGAATAAAGGAAATGTGTTTGTATTAAAACATTCTAAACATACTATCGCTTTTCAGTTGGCTAGGAAACCAGCTGATGGATAGTAACCTCTGAGAAACAGTTTTAGATGTGCTGAGGTGGACCAGCTTAGGAGCTGCAAAGCTGGTTCATCAGTAAAGAGCACATGCTGCTTTTACAGAAAACTCAAATTTGGTTCTCCGCTTCCTCATGGGGTGACTCACAACTGTCTGTAACTCTAGTTCTAGTGGGATCTGACAGCCTCTTCTGGACTCTTCAGAAACTTGTATAAACATACATCTGTCCCCTCCCCACATACACATAAATAAAAATAAATATTTAAAAAAGATGCATTAGCTTATGAGCTCACATTATAAGTAAGTAATAACTGAAATTCACTAAATATAGTTAAAGATAAAAACAGATTAGCTATGTCATTTGATCTGTTTTGTTCAATGCCATCAAATGGGTTGAAATATTCAAAATATTGTAAAATTCCACTTGCTCATTTGTCAACCAACTGCCAAAATTAGATACCTTTCATTTAGAAAATTAAAAATTAATTCATGTTGTATATAGTTGACATGTGTAATTGACAGAATCCCACAGAATACGTTATTAATCCTGCCTGTTTTCCCTTAACTCCCCAGGCTTCCAACTCTCTGCTCTTTAACCTGCAGCAGCAAAATCAGTTTTATTATATCCATTAATTAAGTCTCACCTGGGCCCACTGAACACCACATTTTTGTGCATTTTATCACATTGTAAATGACCTGCCTAGTCATGAAAAGAAAGTCTAGATCTCTCTCCTTTCATGAATACCTTTGACTCTTGTCAAAGCCCCCAAGGACATCAGAGGTTTTCTGTCATTTATTAATGTGTAGTATAATTGGTAAACTCATTAACACTATAAAACAAGGATTTCCAACTCAGACAATCCACTCTTCATTATAAAGTTTAGTTTCTTTAAAAAAAATTACTAGGAACACCAGCATGGTAATAAAAGAGAATTCTCAAAGAAACACAATGATTCTCTGTGTCCTGGGTCAGGTGTGGATTAAGATGAGAATGTTGAGGAGTATGATAAGATTTAGACTCACTTATTAACCCTTGAATCTTGAGTGCAAAAAGGGAACTCCAGATATGACACGTCCATGGATTTTTACCTGTGCTGCTAATAGAAGAACAATATAATCTACAGAAACAACTCAGATGTGTGATTTTCTGATGGGGCCATCAGAAAACTATAAAGGCATTGTAAATGCAAGTGTTTGTGTGTGTAAATTAATTTAAAAATAATTAATTTAAAATTAAAAAGAAACAGGTAGGTTAATTTCAAAAGTATGGTGTTTAGCTCAAAGTCTATAAAGTACAATTGTTATTAATATTTAGAAATCTCTTTTCCATACTAAGTCTTTACAATCAAGTGTGAATTTTACACTTATGAGACATTTTATGGGTCCCCAGGCCATCTTTACTGGCCAGCTCAGGTCTAGACAATCTATTAAATGAGTCAAATTGCCTTTCAAATCTTTGTAGGGTCTTTAACAGCCAGATCAAAGCCCTGGCTGAAGTCATGATACTGAAACTACGTTTTTACTATTGTGAGTCCTGACTTCTTTCATTTACGATTAGAACTCTAGCCATATAGCAGTCATTTTATCTACAGATTACGTTGTCATCCAGTTCCATTTTCCACACTCTTGTTCACTTAAACGTCCTCTGACATACACATATGCTCTTACTCTCTACAGAGTCCTATCCGTGAGTCCCTAGGGGTTGCTTTGGAAGGAAAATACTTTAAGTACGGTTTTCTTTTTGGCACAAAAAATAATATTAGTATATTCTGCTTTAAGATATGATCTGCCTAAAGAGTAGAGAGGCTTCTTGTAAAAGCACCTTGAAGGTCTTTCTGTGACCAGATAAAGAACAAAGAAGCAAATGGCTCTCTTATTTGAAAACACTGTGTGTGCTAGGATTCTTTATTATGTGCTGTGGACCGTTGGTTAAGTTTGGATCAGAAAGGAGACCAATGCAGCCTCGTTATCTCTATAAGAAACTCAGTGTAATCTACAAGTATGTTTGTTTAGCAAGTTTATAGTATACAAGGTCAGTTAATACTCAGAATCAATGCTGTTTCTTTAAACTGAGAATTAATAATTAGAAATTGGAAACCAAGGAATTAATAAAACCATTTTTTAAAGCTAGTAAAAAATACAAAACACTCAAGGGCAAATCTGACATATGGTGGATAGTGATTTGAACAAGAATGATCCCTGTAAGTTCATATGTTTGAATATTTGGCCCCAGTTGGTGGAACTACTTGGGAAGGATTAGGCGGTGTGGTCCTGCTGAAGGAAGTATGTCACTGGAAGCAAGCTTTCAAGTTTCAAAAAATTCCCACTATTTCCAGTGTGTATATCGCTCTTTACCTCTTCTTTGTTATCTCAAGATGGAAGCGCTCAGCCACTGCTCCAGCACCGTGTCTGCCTGATGCCGTACCACATGGATGGTCTTGACTCTCTGAAGCTGAAAACCCCAAATAAACTCTGTCTTCTACAGGTTTCTCTGGCATCTTCTCACATGAATTGAAAGGTAACTAAGACAGGATGTACTCAGAAAGCTATGTAGCTTTGCTGAGATAAATGAGGAATTAGAGGAGAACAATATCTACAGAGGCTTTTCCCATGGTTCAGAGAGTTGAAATTTTTAAAGTGCCTGTTTTCTCCAGGTGTATCAGTGCAAGACAAATCAAAACACTGCTAACTTTTTTTTTAAAGCTGATTTAAGCATTCACCTGGAAATTCAAATGACCCAGAAGATATAAAGCAAATATGGAAAACAAGAACAAGATTTATTTTGAGAGTCACATGTTTCACAGGAGGGTAAAGAAGAGAAGAAAGCCTTGATAACAAGTTTACCTCCAAATATCTTCACAGGAAAGCATATGACTTGTATTGAGATTTAGGAAAACAAGATAGACTGGTATGCATGATCTAGACTAGCAAATGT
>JAQQSO010004906.1:0-12422 GCA_028658305.1 Pachyuromys duprasi | reverse complement strand
GCAGCTACAAACATAGTTGAGCAAATGTCCTTGTTGTGTACTTGAGCATCTTTTGGATATATGCCTAAGAGTGGTATAGCTGGATCTTGAGGAATCACTATTCCTAATTGTCTAAGAAAGCGCCAAATTGATTTCCAGAGTGGTTGTACAAGTTTGCATTCCCACCAGCAATGGAGGAGGGTTCCTCTTTCTCCACAACCTCTCCAGCATGCATTGTCACTTTAAGTTTATCTTGAGCTGAGCTTTTCAGCCTCTTCATTATCCAGAGAAACATTTTCTTTTAGCCAGTTTGGGAAGGTTTGGGCCGCAATGACTCAGGGTTCCCTGCTGGTCTCAGTCTCTGCTCTGTTTCCAGGACTCTTCTGTGTACCTGCTGGCCTTCTTGACAGACTCCATGGTCTCTGTTTCCAGGACTCTTCTGTGTACCTGCTGGCCTTCTTGACAGACTCCACGGGTCTCTGGGGCTCCATTCACTTTTACTGATCAGTTTTTGTTTCTGTTTCTCAAACTGGTTCATCTGAATGTAACTATTTTAAAATTTTGTCCTCTTTCTTCTACCTCCCAAACCTGCTACTTGCTTAAGTGAATTGTTAGAATTTTCTTTTTTCATGCTTGCAGTGATGGTAGAATTTTTAGTTCTAGAATTTGTTTTTTTTTTATTTCTTTATGCATGCTGGTAAGCCTCATTTAGTGCTTTACACATCATTTCTTTTAGTTGGCTAAACACAGGGTCTTTATCCTTAAGTCTGAGATTTCTTTATCCTTATTTGTCCTTAAGTCTGAAATTTCTTTGTGACCATTTCCATTGACTTATTTTTCCTGTATATGAGCTATCCCTTCTCATTTCTTTATGTAGCTTATAACTTTTTGCTGGCACTAAAAATGTAAATAATAAAAGGTTGCAAAACTGAAATTCATATTTCTCCTCTTTCCAGGATGTATATTGTCAATGTTTATGGTTGTTTTAGGGACTTTACTGAACTAATTTTATACTCTATAATGTACATATATCATTCTGTCCCCTGCTTGGTTAGCTATGTTCCTTCACTAATGAGTGCAGAGGTTTCCCTAAATGTTGAACAACTCAGTCTCACAGTGTGCACATGTATATATGAACATGTCTATATGCATGTGTATACATGTATATGTGTATTTGTATGTGGTGTATGTATGTATTTATGTGTATATGCATATATGTGTATGTTTGTATATATACATGTTTGTGTTTTGTATGTCCATGCATACATATGTGTGTATGTATATGTATGTATGTTTATATGTATATGTGGGTGTACTGTGCCCTCTTTTAACATGAGGTGAATCAATTGATTTTTTTTTTCAGCGTTCACTGTCTACTTGGGAGGTCTTTAGGGGTAGGCCTGGAGTGAGAAACTAGAGTCATGTTGCACACTGTGGACATGAGTGCAGGCTGAGCCCTGCATGTGTGCGGCCTTCTGGATGAACGTGCTAGGCTCTATCAACCTCTCAGCTCCTCATTTGGGGATCCCTCATTGCCTTTCATGTGGTTGGTTGTTTCAGTGGCTTTTTCTCCCTAACTCCATAAACTCTACATTCCTTGTCACATTCTTCCACTAATAAAAATTGTTTGAACCAAATGTTATTTGCACCCTCATGTGGGCCACGTGATAAACATTTGCCTCTGAATGTTTCTGGCAGATGCCCCCAGGCAGGCTCTGTGTCAGGTTAAATAAAGACAGCCTGGGCAGATACAAACAGATGAGCGCTCAAGGAGATGGGGATGCTAATTACTCTGATCTGGTCACTGAGTTTTGTATAAATGTATCAAGTTAGCACACAGCACATATAAGAAAAGTACAAAATAACTATGTGATAATTAAAAGTAAACTTTAAAAAAGAGAGCTTGGGCACTTGGGTTCTCAAAGGATCACTCAGAGAGGGAAAGTAATGATAAACTTTGGGGAACGGGATTTTGAAAGAGGCTCAGAACTGCCGTGTCCCATCTATGGCTGCTTGGGCAGTGGTTATCTTTGATGGAGGGCTGTTACCTTACAAGGCTGCCTCAGGGATGCAAACAGGGCTGCTTAAGGTGCCACACAATACTGATCTCACAGTTTATTTCATTGTTTTAAAATGTTCATTTTTTAGTTGTGTGGGGTATGTGTGTGTGTGATCTGGGTAGGTGTGTTTCTTAGCTTCTTTTCTGTTGCTGTGATGAAATACCCTAAGGAAGAAAGGTTTATTCTGGTTCACAGCTCAAGGTGCAGTTCACCAAAGCAGGGAAGTTGACGCAGCAGGAGGACTTCTGAAATAATAAGAGCCATTCACAGATGTTGGTGCTCGAGTTCTTTCTCCATCTTACACAGTACAAGATCCCTCTGCCCAGGGAATGGTTCTTCCCACAGTGGGCAGGTCTTCAGACCCTAAACCATTATCAAGATCAATGCCCCATGCAAATTCCTGAGGGACCATGTCTGACATGATCAAGTTGACAGTTAACAGTAACTATCCTCTCCCTCCCCTCCCCAAAGCCATCAACTATCCACAGTTGCTCAGTCATTCCCCCAACCCCCATGCTAAAATGTTTACTGGTTTGATCTTGTTCAGCCACAACTGCTTGAGTTCAGGAGTGCAGTGGCACTGTCTTGTCCTGGAGGCATTGTGTTGCTCTGAATCTCCCACCTTTGGGTCTTACAGTCTTTCTACCCTGCTCTTCTGCAATGGTCCCCAAGCCTTGGGATCTGAAACCATATCCAGGGCTTTGTTTCCATAGGTGGCTCTGAGGCCAGATTCGTTGGGTCTGGCCGTGTGCTCAGTTTTGGGTGAAGGTCACTGAAAATCTTTTAACAGGATGCAGAGTCTGGATGAGCCATGGACTGAAGAGGAGGGCGATGGCCCCGATCACCCATACTACAACAGCGTTCCCAGCAAGATGCCTCCTCCAGGGGGGTTTCTCGATGCTCGATTGAAAGCCAGACCTCACGCTCCTGATGCAGCCCAGGTAAGTCTGGGTTCTCTTCCTAGGTGGAGGCTGACTCTCACTTGCATTTGTCTCCTTCAGTGTTATTACTAGCTGATCTCTGGTTTAGCTTTTGACACAGTCACTCACAGACTTTCTTCCACTGATTTCACAAAACACATGGACAAGAGGGGGTTCTGTCTGACGTCACAGTGCTCTGATCTGGTGACTCAGAACCAAAGTGCCTTGTCTGAGACACTTGTGAAAACATCGTAAGTCTTAGTATCCATCCCAGCATGCTGCTGTCTCAATGAGGCGATATTGGGATTCGAGGCTTTTCTTTTTTTGCATATGGACTTTATTTATAATAAACTACAGACAGTAAGAACAGATATCAGGAAAGCCATAGGTAAAAGTTACATTCAAAATGTTTAGCTCATTTGTAGAAAAACAATACTATCTATCCTATCTAGGCAAGTCTAAAGTTTTGTGACTGAATCATTCTCTGTTGTATCTTGTATTTTTCAGCTTACAAAATATCTTTCTAGACCTTAAAACATTTTCTTAAATAAAGGCCCACGATACTGTGGGTTCACTGAAAAGAGTGGATCACTTCCCTGAAAGTATGAGGATCTTACGCATTTTTTTCTATTTTGTTTTTCCCTCACTTTGTTCTAGTCTCATTTCCATTGCTGTGTAAAATACCACCACACTAACTAACTGAGAAGACAAAGTGCTGGTATTAGCTTACAGTAACAGGTTACAGTCGTCACTGTGAGGAAGTCACGGGGTAGGAACCTAAAGCGAGGAGTCACGTCACAACCACACAGTGTGTGTGTGTGTGTGTGTGTGTATGTGTGTATGTGTGTGTGTGTGTGTGTGTGAACACTCCCATGCTTGCTGTGCTTGGCTCACTTCCTCCACTCTCTTACTCAGTTCAGGTCTCCCTGCCTGGGGAGTGGTGCAGTGTTCAGTGGTCTGGGTCTTTTCCATATCAACTTGCTTTAACGGACACCCCCCCCCAATTGATATTCCCACAGACTGCTGGGTGTAGACAGCCCCTCACTGAGACTCTCTTCCCAGAGGCGTCTCTTTTAGGTTGTGTCAAGTTGCCAATCAAAATGGATCATTATACCCTCCAACTCAAACAACCTTTAACGCAAAATTGCTTTCTAAAACTATTGCATCTCCATCTTTTATAGTAGCTCCAGTGATGTTTTCTCTCTCTCTCTCTCCTCTCTCCCCTCTCCCCTCTCCCCTCTCCCCTCTCTCCTCTCCCCTCTCCCCTCTCCCCTCTCTCCTCTCTCCTCTCCCCTCTCCTCTCTCTCTCTCTCTCTCTCTCTCTCTCTCTCTCTCTCTCTCTCTCTCTCTCTCTCTCGTGGTATTAGTGGTAGAACCCAGAGTCTGCCTGGTGGGCTGAGCTATACTTCCAACTCTGGATAGTTTCAAGGTTATCTGTGCCAATAAAAATGGCAGAACAGCGTCGATACCAAGGCACTGACACTGCAGCTTCCTGGTCCTCAGGAGTGTGCTTCCCTGACAGTGGATGGTTGCCAGCACAAGCTCGCTCTGGTTGCCTTTGAGAGAAATTATGGGGGTCATGAAAACGAGGAGAGAGTGTTGTGGCATTAACGAGGGTGTTGGTTTTGTTCACAACCACGCAAGCTTATGTGTTGAATGCTGGTGTGAGGCAGGAAGGCAAAGGTGGGTGTTGGAGAGGCTGCATCAACGTGTAAGCACTACCCACTGCACTGCGGTTCACAAAGATGACGGCTGAGAAGACAGTTCTTTCTTTCTCAGCATTGACATATGTCTCCAGTTTGCAGGAAAAGAGCAAACTTATTACCAGGGAAGACACTTAGGAGATGCGTTTGGTGAGGACTGGCAACGAGCACCCACCAGGCAAGGTAAGAGGCAAAGTGACGCGGTGGGGAAAGGCGCATGTTCTGAACAGGTGACACTCTGACCCGGGCTCTGCCACTTCCTAGAGAGTAGGAGGGAGAGCCCCAGGAAAATGAACACTCCACAGGAGGCCGAGTCCATAACCCAGTCCATCTTAAGTTCTTATTTGATTTTCTTTTAGTTTTTAAGTTTGTTTAGTGTTTTGCGATACAAAGTTTTGCTGTATAGTTCAGGCTGGCCTTGAACTTGCAGTGATCCTCCTGCTGTAGCCGTCTGAGAGCTGGGGTGACAGGCATGTGTCACCTCACCTGGCTTCAAGATCTGATTTGAAACCAGTAGATATGTTCTCCCACAGAACAAACATAAACATATTCATCCGTTTGCCAGTAGCCGCCCTTCCTAAAAGAGTATGAATGAGGCGTCTGTTCTCCAGTGAAGCAGAGATGCTCACACACAGAATGACCCCAGCATGTGCTCTTGGGAAGCACTTTCAGCATTACCTTTAGGTGACAAAACAGCTGAGACCCCCAGAATCTTTTGGTCCACTGGGAGGTCACATTGAGGCAGTGGCACTCAATGCTCAGTTCCTAGGGCCCTGAACCAACCAAGATGGCCACATTTAGCAAGGCCTTTAACCACCCACCCTGATACTGGGTGGAGGTTTCCTTTCTTTCTTTCTTCCTTCCTTCCTTTCTTTCTTTCTTTCTTTCTTTCTTTCTTTCTTTCTTTCTTTCTTTCTTTCTTTCTTTCTTTCTTTCTCTTTCTTTCTTCCTTTCTTTCTCTCTCTTTCTTCCCTCCCTTCTCCTCCCTCCTTCCTTTCTTTTTTGACACAAAGGGGAGTGTCTTAACTGAGACATGGTAGTACCAGAAAAATGTATGGAGCAAATGCTCTCAGCAGCGGGCTAGAGAAGCTGCTGTCCTGGGTACCCCAGGCACAGCAGGAAGGATGCTACCATCTTACAAGGTAACCGGACTCCCGCTCTTGCTGCAGGCTCCTTGGACATCTACAGCACACCTGAAGGGAAAGTGCACATGGCTCCCGTAGGAGAAACGCCAACCTATGTGAACACCCAGCCAGTCCTACCACAGGTTTGGCCAGCAGCGACCAGCAGCACCGAGAGCAGCCCTCGGAAGGACCTCTTTGACATGAGTAGGTGTCCGTTGTCCTTTCTCTGCTGCCTTTTATCCCATGTCCGCTTCATCACTGACTTTTCTGCTGTCTGGTGTGATGAGCAGCGATGACTAAGGCTGTTTTTATGACTTTAATTGAGTTCAGGTTATAGTGTTGGGGTTACATGCCATCTTTGTAGCCAAGAGACTTTCTTTTGGGGAAACTGTCTTTCCTCTTGAAGACCAACAACACATACAAATATATGTGTTTGTTTGAGTATTAATTGGGCATGATGTGCTAACTGCTGTATGATTTCAGAAGGTACAGGCATGGCATGGCCACAGAAATAGACCTCAGTCTATCAGCAAGGACATGTGGATGGGACATTGTTTAGACCTTGTTTACAGTGTCCTCTCTCTGTAACCTCTTCTTTCCTCCATCCTTCCATTCCTCCCTCTATTCCTCCCTCTCTTCACCTTCCCTCCCTTCCTCCCTCTATCTGCCTGGTCCTCCCCTCCTCCTCCCGCTCCCTCTCTGCTTCCCCCTCCCTTCCCCTGCCCCATCTATTTGCTCACATTCTTCTTCCTAACCTTCTCCAAAAATGTGTCCAGTGCTTACCATGTGTCAGATACTTTCCTAGTTACTGACATTATACAGGAGCATTGAAACAGATGGCCTTCCGCTGGTGGGGTCTAAACAACCATCCACAAGCTGTCAGGGGCAGGAGCTGGAGAGCAGGATGAAGGGACCCACTGGACTTGGCACTGTAGGCTGACGCTGTCATGTGGACTTGTTCTTCGGTATACAGTTAGAGAAAATCATGCAATTCATGAACTGAAATGGAATGAGTAGAAACTGTTAGGAAATTTGGAAAGAATTTTGGAAGCTCATGAGGATAAACATACATACATACATATATACATACATTCAGAAAGAGAGAGGGGATTTTATGTATGTGGTGTGGGTAGACACACACGCGCACCCCCCCCCCACGCACACACACACACACACACACTGTTCCTTAAGAGCCATCCCCTTATTTTAGGAACAAGATCTCTCACTTGGCTTGGATCTTTCTAGCTGGATTATCACGACTGGCCAGTGGGCCCATGGATCTGCCTATGTATTACCCATCATTGCAGCACATACCTGCATGTTGGACTTTTAAAACGTAGGTTCTGAAGCTCAAACTCAGGTACTCGTGCTTGCAAGGCCAGCACTTTCCCAGCCCTGTACCTTCTCCGAAACTCCGAAAACTCTCGTGTTTTCATTCTTGGAGAAGTTGATGGGCTAAAGAGGGGTAGGAAGACCAAGGTACTGGTGACCATGTGCTGGGACTCGCTACCTAATTTACGGTCTTGGTCCGTGCATGAGGTGCTTTGCTGTGTCAAAGGCACAGCGTCCTGTCCTTTGGGCAGCCCTGCCAGCCCACCGCTGCTGTTCACAGTGTCTTCTAGGGGAGGATAGACTTGGGTGTTTCTTGTTTGCTTGTTTGTTGGTTTTGTTTTGACGATGCACCATTGAAGTCTTTGCAATTGGCTTCTCCTGGACCACTGTGGTGGTGCTGCTGGTGATGCTAGTAATTACCGAGGTGACGATTTGGTGGTATCTGTAATGGTGGTGATGATGCTGGTGATGTCAGCGACTATGATGATGATGGGTGGTGTGCAAACGTTGGTAATGGTAGTGACAAAGGCTGATGGTACAGATGGCAGGTTGTGATGACACAGAGACAGCAAATCACAGGTTTTCTGTACTCCATAGAATCAGATTTTTAAAAAAGTGGATGAAAAGAAAAGCCAAGGGGCTGCTGTCGGCAGTGGTGGTGGTGTGATCCGATCAATAATGTACTTGTGGCGGAGTACAAGGGCCTGAGTTTGACCCTCTAGAACCCGTGTAAAATCGCCAAGTGCAAGAGCATAGACCTGTAACCTTAGCCCTGGGGAGGTGGACACAGGAGGTCACCTGGGGCCTGGTAGCCAGCCCAGTGGAACTCCACGTTCAGTGATAAACCCTGCCTCAAAGAGTAAGGTGAAGAGCAATTGAAAAAGGCCCCAGCATCGATCTCTAACCTGCACAGGTGTGTGCATACACACACGTGCACACACACACACACACAGCACAGCCAAAACCTGTCGTTTTGGCCTTTAGCCAACAGTTTTAAAGCCGCTTTTTCTCTCCACATTTGTAAACGACTTAGCAAGTCTCAAAAAGATCTAATTTTTCTTTGATGTATTCTCTCCAGTGAGTATCCAGAAGCAATGTGGGGACTCTGGGGTGGAGCTTGGCACAAGAAGGACATTCTAGGTCTTCTTGTGTTTGCGTTGTGGCATGCAGGCGCTCTGATCCCAAATCTTCAGTGTTTACCTGGTACTGTGTGCCTCTTTTTCAGTGCATATCCCATGTCCCCATCCAACTGAAAAATTGCACACTGAAGTTTAGTTAGATTCACTTATACATTGTATACATTGTAACGTACAGTGGTCTGAACACTCACTGGTATGCTACATAGTAAGAAGTCAGTTGCAAAGCAGGTTGAGCCAAGTGTGATGACACTCAGATACGGGAAGGTGAGGGCTGAGGAGAATTCCTCTCCTGGCGCAATTCCACAAGAGGCACCAGGGGTTTTGAAGTAAATCTGTGGTGCTTTGGGGCTTTAGTGGAACCAACGTTTCACGGCTTGTCTTTTTCTTTGGTATAGACAAGTCTGTCCACAGGGGTGTATAAGGAGACTGGCCAATGGTTCACAGAAGGTAGGTGGTATGAGATGGCAAGTTGTACTGCCCCCTTGCAGTGTATGACACTGAAGTCCTTCCATCCAGCTAGACAAAGTGTGTGCCCAATATCCTTGGCACCGGGCACAACCCCCAGCTGTCTGGAGAGCAGACTCACCAAAGAATCACGCCAAAATTTGGGTGGTGCATTTAAATTCTAGTTCCGATGATCCATTTCTGTTGCCAGCCTCCGTCAAGAGTTACATTTTAATTCTCATCTCTCACTCTATTTTTACTGCTCCCTCTTCCGGGGATTGATTTGTTGCTGTCGTATGTTGTTGACAGAGCCTTTTGAAGATGCTCTCAAGAACCAGCCTCTGGGGCCCGTGTTGAGCAAAGCAGCGTCTGTGGAGTGCATCAGTCCTGTCTCACCTAGAGCCCCAGATGCCAAGATGCTGGAGGAGCTTAATTCTGAGCCCTGGTACCAAGGGGAGATGAGCAGGAAGGACGCAGAGGCACTGCTGCAGGAAGATGGAGACTTCCTAGTCAGGAAGAGTACCACCAACCCTGGCTCCTTTGTTCTCACGGGGATGCACAATGGCCAGGCCAAGCACTTGCTGCTGGTGGATCCAGAAGGCACGGTGAGGCACGGGCAGGCAATTCCAGTAGGCTCATGACTACCCTTAACCATTTCTATTTTCTGGGCCTTGCGTGAAACCACATCCACACCATCTCCTCTATCCACAGGTTCCTGTCAGGGACAGGAGACTTACATGACAAGTGTTACTGTGAGTTATAAAACTTGGAAAATTATCATACTTCAGGATAAAAGCTTTGGTCTTCATGTCCTTTAAGGTAAAGAAATGTGTGCTGCTCTTGCAGAGGACCTGAGCTTGGTTCCCAGCACCCACATTTGGTGGTTCACAACCTCCTCTAACACCAGGTTCAGGGAACCCAGTGCTCTCTTCCTGCCTCCGCAGGCACCCATGATTGTGTGCGTGCACACACACACAAATAAAAGTTTAATAATAAACCTTCTGTTAAAAGATAATGAACTCGGGGCTCGGGAGATGCTGGGGAGGTGTGTGTGAAGAGCTTGCCTTGTGTATTAGTTACTTTTCAGTTACTGTGATAAGATGCCACAACCAAAACCAACTTAAGGGAGGTTTATTCTGCCTTACAGTTGCCCGGAGGGGGGGTGTCCACAATGGTAGGGCTGGCATAGAAGCAGGAGTGAGAAGCTGGCTGGTCACATTTTGTCCACACAACAGGGCAAGGGAGTGAACCAGAAGTACACTGACTGAGGCTATAAACTCTCAGAAGCTGGCCCCCAGTGATGTACTTCCTCAGAAAGGCTGCACTGCCCAGAGGTTCCACAGCCTCCCCAAACGGCATCACCAGGAGTTCAGACACACGAGCCCATGGAGGAGCCTATGCTGTACAAGCATGAAGACCCGAGTTTGACTCTCTAGAATCCACATGAAAGCCAGACACGGGAGCGTCCAGAATCCTAAAGCTCTCACATTGAGATGGGAGGCTGCCTTAGTCCGGGTTCTTCCTCTGGTGAAACACCATGACCAGAAGCAATTTGGGAAGGAAAGGGTTTGTTTGGTTTACACGTCTTCCATGGCACTGTTCATCATTGGCAGAAGTCAGGACAGGAACTCAAACAGGAGGAACCCGGAGGCAGGAGCTGAGGCAGAGGCCGTGGAGGGTGCTGCTTACTGGCTTGCTCCTCATTGCTTGCTCCACCTGCTTTCTTATAAAATTGAGGACCACCTGTCCAGGGATGGCATTACTCACAACAGGCTGGGCCCTCCCCCACCAATCACTAATTAGAAAATTACCTAGCCCATTTGCCTACAGCCTGATCTTAAGGAGGCATTTTCTTAATTGAGGTTCCCTCTCCTCAGATGACTTCCACTTGTGTCAAGTTTACCTAAAACTAGCCAACACAGAGACAGAGACCAGAGACTCCCTGGAAGCTAGTAGTGTGAACAATGATAGATCTCAACAAGAGTCTCAGACAAGGTGGGAGATGAGGGCTGACACTCAGAATTGTCCTCTGACCTCCACATGCACCATGGCAGGCTCATATACATCCCCCCCCCACCTCTCTGTGTGTGTCTGTCTGTCTGTCTGTCTCCCTCTATGTTTCTCTCTGTCTCCTCTCAGTCTCAGTCTCAGTCTATCTCCTTCCCTTTCTCTCTCTCTCTCTCTCTCTCTCACACACAGTACAGCAATAGCAACACTACCATTCATTCCTAAAATATTCACAGTAAACATGGAAATTAAAGTCTCCTGGATTTTCACTACTTATGTGAATAATAAATAATCCCCAAGCTGGAGTCTCTAGGTTTTCTTGCAGGCTATGAAGTATGCTGGGCAGCAGGCAATGCCTTGTTCATTAGCCTCATGTTTTTCAGGTCAGAGAGGTTCAGCCTCCTGACATGGTGATGCAGTTCTGTCTGAGTTCTGCAGGTTTCTCTGACTTGACCATCTGCCAATCAATAAGTGCATTGGGTGCAGCCCAATAATTGCCAAGTTCAGTAAGTGCAATTTAATCAACTTAACCATTGAGCAAATGCCAAGACTGTTATTTTAAAACCTCTTATCCCGTGAAAACAAAAGGCAAGGTGGAATTACTTAACAGAATTAGATCAGTGATGTGTGGGTAGAAATGGAACCCAAGTGTTGGGTTGGACTGTTTGGTTGGGGCGCAGAGGAGGGTAGGGGTCACTGATGTGATTCAGGGACCCAGACTGAGATGCCCATACTTATCAGCCCTTGGCAGCCTGGAAGCATTTTCCCCTGTGGGGCAGCCACGGCCCCAGGTATGGAACACAGTGAGTGTAGTGATCTTTTCTTCTGTTATTCTTCCATGAACTTCTTTTCTTTTGTACACACACCTTATCTGTGGTATGTTTTAGAGCTTGTGTTTTTCAGAAGTTTGCAAACCTGATGTGTGTATACATATATGTATATATAACATATAATATGTATATACGTGTATATATGGATGTAGTGCGGATATGTTCAGCTGTGAGTGTGGGTATGTAGAGAGGTCAGAAGACCTTTATAACTGCAAGTGGCAGTTTATAAAAGGAAAGGGGGGAAACTGTGTTAGGATGAGTTGGTTTGTTTTGATTGAGCTTGTTAATTAGGGGAGCCTAAGGGGTCGTTTGACTGCTGGACTTCAATACTTTGGTAACTGGATCTTGGTAGTCAGCCTCAGGGGGAGGGGGAGGTAGTGACCAAATAAGGAAATAGGCCTTGGTGGCCAGCTTTAGGACTGTAATCTAATGGGTTTTAGCAAGAAAGAGGGACTAGGGGAAGGGCTGGGTCCACCAGAGCTGTGTTTGGCACGCCTGCTCCTGTTAGGGCTCTTCCAAAACCATCTCTGCTATTCTCAGACATTCATCTTTCTTTGGATTTTATTTAATAAATGCAATTTTTACAAATACTTACACAATAAAATGTATTAGTAACATTTCCTTTTACTACATTTATTTATAATGTGTGTTTGTGCCATGTGGTGGTCGGGAGTGTTAAACTGCTTATCTGGTCTTGATTTAACTTTAGCGGGTGGTATGTATCAAGAAAACGATCTATTTCCTTTAGGCTTCCCAACTTGTTTGAGTACATGTTTTTAAAGTGTGTCCTGATGAGTCCCTTGATTTGCCCAGTGTCTATTGTTACGTCTCCCCCTTCAACTCTAATATTGGTAATCTGGTTTTTCTCCCTCTGTCTTTTTTTT
>JAQQSO010004905.1:0-12422 GCA_028658305.1 Pachyuromys duprasi | reverse complement strand
CAGGAGCCTGCTACAGAGGGCCTCTGAAAGGCTCTGCCCTACAGGGTATCAAAGCAGATGCTGAGACTTATGGCCAACCTTTGGGCCATACCTTATGAAAGAAAAGGAGATAGTAAGACCTGGAGAGGACAGAAGCTCCACAAGGAGAGCAACAGAACTAAAAATTCTGGGCACAGGGGTCTTTTCTGAGACTGATATCCCAACCAAGGACCATTCATGGAGATAACCTAGAACCCCTGCACAGATGTAGCCCATGGCAATTCAGTGTCCAAGTGGGTTCCATAGTAATGGGAACAGGGACTGTCTCTGACATGAACTGATTGGCCTGTACTTTGATCACCTCACCCTGAGGGGGGAGCATCCTTACCAGGCCACAGAGAAGGACAATGCAGCCACTCCTGATGAGACCTGATAGACTAGGATCAGAAGGAAGGAGAGGAGGGCATCCCCTATCAGTGGACTGGGGAAGGGGCATGCGTGGAGAAGGGGGGGAAGGGTGGGGTTGGGAAGGGAAGAGAGAGGGAGCTACAGGGGGGATACAAAGTAAATAAAGTGTAATTAATAAAAATTAAAATAAAAAACAATCAAACAAAAAAAGAAGTTTCTTTCTACCTCTGGGCATGTCTTCAAGAGGATTTAGAGGCCCAAAGTGAAGTGCCTTCCCTCAGATGTGGGAATTTTCACAGGCCCTGTTGCTGCTGGCTTCTTCACTCTATTTTTGGACTCTGGGCACAATGAGAGCTGGTGCAAAGTCTTATTCATCGCTCTTTCTGGCCTGGAACTCACTATGTAAACACAGGGTGGCCTTTAATTTGCCCCCTTGAGTGCTGGGATTCTAGGTATGTACCACCAACCCAATCATGGTTTTCAAACATATCTCGGGGTCCTGACTAATTCATCCTAACTCCGATGTGCTGATGCTGGTAAAATCCACAAGAGGAAGGAATGCAAGCTCCTTTTGCCCTTTATGCTTTTACACCTAAACCCCTCATTCCACCCCCACCCCCAACTCCTCCGCCATTCAGGCTCCTTTGCAGTCAACCCCCTAACCTAAATTCACTCTCCCACTCCTCAGCAATCCCACACAGGAGGGGTTTTGTTTGTTTGTTTTACAGTTTGTGTTTTTCTGGACATCCTTAGAATTCATTTCTGTGATCTTTATGTCATTATGAAAATGAAACATTCTCAAAGACAAAACTTCATGCCAAGCAGGGGTTTCTATGCTCATGACACCATCACTGTCCTTCAGCAAAAACCACCATGAACATAACTAAAAGCCAACAAGTTGAGTGAGAGGGGAGGTCACATTGGTTGCCATGAGTTGTCTCAGTAAGAGACTGTTAAAAAAAAATCCTGTTACGGAAATTGGGACTTCTAATAGATCAGTTGATGTAGGGTCCAAGGAGGTGAAAGTTTGCACTAAATAGATACTGTCAAAGAGTTAGGAAGCTTGATGATAGGTAAAGAACTACTACTCACTCATGCTCTGTATTTTGTGGTAAAATTGTTAACTGTTCCTGTGCTATTTTACTTTATTATGTATGCTTTCAGAGTAAGTCCGAGGTTAGTGCTGTGAGACTGTGTATGTCTAATAGGAAAATAACAGAGCTTCACTGAAGTGATAGGCCAGCTCCTGAATGTCAGAGGATTTTTCTCTTTTCTTTTTCATCATCATCACTTTGAACTACATAGACCTAGTCAATTCTTGACATATTTCACAAGACACATGTCTCCGGGCCCAAAGGCATCCACCAGTTTTTTCTGTGAGAATTGTAAGGTGCTGCCATAATCTCTGGGTAGCTCAGCCAGCGCAGGCATGTTTGAAAGCCATTGTGCTGAAATTTTTAATGACATTGGGTCACAAAGACACCGAAGAGTTTATAACACTAAGTGTGGAGAAAGTACACAGAAAAACCGGAAATTAGTAGAAAGAATAAATGAAGATCTTGTTTAGGAAATATTCTTTTAAAAAAAGTTAGAATAGGTTGTTTGATGGCTTGCCTAATGCCATTACAATGTAAAAGGGCAACCAATCTGTATTACACCGTGTCTTTACCCATAGGCTGACTTAGGAAAGATCCTGGAAAAAGCTTCCAGCAATCCTAGGCGATATCTCTGCTGGTCTCTAAAACCCTTGAAATCCTGTTTTCAAAAACAAACAGATTGGTTTGAAGGTTTCTTGAGACTGTACTTCCCCCTTCAGAGGACTTTGTTTGTTTAGGGGAATTCTTTTGTTTTGTTTTGTTTTGTTTAGTTTTTTCCCTTATCAACAGAAGCATTGTCTACAATGTCTCTGAATCCTTCCTCAGCTAATACCTTATAATGCTTAATTAGCTCCTAAACTATTTTATCCATTGCCAAAAGCTATAATCAAAATTTCTTAATAATCTGCAATAATAAAAATTTTTAAACCAATACAACAGAATTCAGAGTTGAAAACAATATTTAATTCTTTTCAATTGAGATCTATAGCTATATCTATATATAGAACTATTTTTCTCTCCCCCTAAATCCCTCAGGAGAAGACTGGGAATTTTCAAGGTCTTTCAGAAAAATCAATTTTCTGAAACATCAAAGGATCTAGCCATTTGAGGCAGGAAATTAAGATTGCTACATCGTGGTTGGTTGACTTGGCTACTTAGTAGGAATCCCTTGAGAGGACTTCTTTGCCCACAAAAAAAAAAAAAAAACAAAAAACAAAAAACCAGTGTCTGTCTCTGTTCCATGAGATGAGATACTTAACCGGTCTATATCATATGTATACATATATATGTGTGTATTTCATATATATACATATACGTTCCTCTGTTCAATGAGGGTGATGTTTCCTTTTGCTAAAAGATGGACGCTTGCCAGCTCAGAAGGAAACACTGAAGGCCAGCGCCCTGGTCGTAAGTGGCAGGCACAGCACCGATTTTTCATCTTAGAGCGCTAGCGTTAGCCTGCGGAAGAGCGCTGTTGAGACCAGGTTGTAGACCAGCATCTCCATGCGTTGCCTGGGAAAATCTGGGGCTTGAGAGCATCCAGAGAAGGGTCTGTAGGAGGGGCCCTGCAGATCCCACAGACAGACAGACGCAGGGTCCTGAAAGCCATGAGGTGAAGGGCAAAGATCCTGGAGCACAAGAAGTCAGTGTCCACCAGTTTCATGTGCACGCCTCATGGTGGTCAAGGGGCACTGTGTCATGGTGGGAAAACCAGGTTAGAGCGAAAGATGGATGCGCTGAAGGGCCTGGTCCTTCAGCTGACCGCTGGTATTGCAGAAGGGAAGGGAGAAGGGAAGGAAGGGGTGGGTGGACGGGGAAAGAAAGGGAGGGAGGGGGGAGGAGGGAAGAAGCTGGTTTCAAAGTGAAGAATCCTAAAATGCCACTGCAATAAGAGCAACCAGCCCACTGCCTTCTATTTCTCTCTCTCTCTCTCTCTCCCTCTCTGAATCACAATTTTATTAGAGTCATTCATTTTTTTTTAATTGTCTTTGCGTCACTGAGTATCTCTGACATAAACTTAATGTCCCTCACCGGATTTGCTCTCTGGCTTTTTACAGAAAATCCTTCCGCACTGTGAGTCTTCCCACTCCAGTACCACGGCATCAATCTTAGAATAGTGATAAAATTCTCCAGGATGGTATTTTCCAACTAAAATATTGTCCAGAGCACCGTCCTGAAAACAGCTTCACCCTCGTGGAGCTTCTGGAGTTAACAGAAGGTGGGTGAGAGATTCATGAAAAACTGCAGAGGTGATGACCACGGGTGAAAGGGAAGCATGGGCACATGGAATGGGCGCATTCACCATGAATTTGTCTTGGAGAGAAACCCAAAGCACACAAGGGAAGAGGGGAGGGAAGGCAGGAGCACATGGAAGTCCCAGACCCGAGAGACAGAACGGGCAGGAGCTGAAGAAGGCCAGTGGGGCCGGGGGAGTGCCAGACATCTCTGGGGCAGCCATGGGTCACTTGCTTCCATGTTATCTTTAGCACTGGGGATCTGGGGCTTTATCTCAAGAACAACGGAAGCTAATGAAGGGTTTCAGGCAAGAAACGAATAAGTCCTATTTTAAAGTCTCTGGTATGGCTTGGGATTTTGTGATTGTTAGTTCCAACAGGATCAGGCTTTTATAATTCCAAGTTTAAAAGGTATCCTTTTTCAACCTATTCATCCATTTTTTTACCGCGCGCGCACACACGTTTTCGAGACAACCAATATACAATATAGCATTGCTGTAAGACAGTCACCAGGCCTCCCCCACTGTATATAATTCCAAGAAATCAGGCACGCGTGCCCACATGTCTGCACAAGCACTGTAGCCTTATCGTGTGACAAGGAGAAGCTTTTGGTAAATCTGAAACACAAATCCCATAAAGAGTAAAAAAACAAAACAACAACAACAAAAACCCCATGAGATTAAGCAAACAAAACAGACTTGGAAAGCAGAGAGTTATATTGCTACAGGCAAATGCAAGTCACTCACCTATGGCTGTGAGTTGGAGGAAGCCAGGAGAAGCCAGAGGCCCCACTGTGGATAGTCAGGGTGGCACACCTGTTCCCAGCTTCGCTTTTCATCGTAATAAAGCACTGAACAGAAAGCAGGCTCTTTGCAGAACACTGTCTGTTTGCTTATAGGTCAATGGCCTAAAGTCCAGATCTAGCACAGTTCAGTGACATGAGAGGAGAGGTCAAACATACTCAAAGTGGTAACCCCTAAACCAGAGTCCACCGGGAGCCCTCCAGAGGTGTCAACAAGCTTTAGAAAACTTTAGAAAATGCTGCTTTGCCTTAGAACGAGGTCTATTGGGAGAGGCCCTGGCAAGCAGGGCCTGCCTGACTCTTCTTTTGTAAGCCCTTAAGTTTAAAAAGTTACTTAAAAATCTAACAAAACTACCTATCTTATCTTCTTATCATCTCTCCTGGATTTGAAGTGAGGTTGCAGGACCTCAGCGTTTCATACAGAATTGATAACATGCCTCCTGCTTAGAACTCTGAGCACACAGATGACCCTTGAACCCTGGTCTGATCAGTCAATAACCTCAAACTCTGCCCAACAACTGCAGCACCGTGTAAGTAGAAATGTATGACTTTTCAAAATTAAATTTATTCATTTATGCATTTTACACACCGATCATAGCCCCCTCCCTCCCCACCCTCATCCTTCTCTTTTTCCTCAGAAAAGGGAACACCCCCCCACACACACACAAACCCATCCCAGCCCATCAATTCGAATCAGGACTTAGTACATCCTCTTTTGTTGAGGCCAGGAAAGGCAGCCCAGCTAGGGGAAGGTGATCCAAATGCAGGCAACCGAATCCATGTTAGATATGACCGACTCTTCCCTTGTTGCTAGGGGACTCCCATGAGGACCAAGCTGCCCATCAGTAAGTTACATATGTGTTGTGGGCCTAGGTCCAGTCCATGCATGAATGCGTGACTTTTAAAACATAGTCCCATCAAAAAAAAAAAAAAAACCTGAAGGCAAATAAGTGCTGAGAGCTGTCCAAGCTTTCTCTTCTGCCATCTTACTGCTAACCTCTACTTACTTCCTGGGGAAATTTCCATCTTTTTTGTTGTTGTTGTTTAGTTGGGAGTAGGGGTTGCACTCTTTCAGTAGTGTGGTGGTCAGATTGAGCGACGCCTAGCATCTCTTTAGAATATCTTTATTTTTTCAAGGCCAAAGAGAGGACCAGGAAAAAAGGCTGAGCTGGCAGGAAAGCTGTTCTTAAAAGCGTGCCCACCGCATCGGCAGATGGCTATTGAGCAAAAGGGCTGGATGTTGCAATACAGCGCGGTGCATGCTTACCAGAGATAGCCAAGAATGGCTTTCCAAGGAAGGAAGATGAGCTGCAGACAGCCTGAGGCTGGATTGTCAGCCGAGTGGCGCAGAATAGCTTTAGAGGATGTGTGTGTGGGGGGGAGTCTTGCACCAACTCTAAACTCTTCTGCAGATCAATATGAATTATGAAAACTCAGCACCAGTCATACTTCAGTAGCTTTGGGAATAACAGAAAGAAAATTAATGTTTCCTTTGTTTTTCAAGCAAGTCGTAGAAGGCTGTAGTTTCTGTGGCTTCGTTCACGAAGGGGCAAGCAAGAAGAACTGGCTTCATGTTTAAGTCCTACCATTTACTCCTATGAAGTTGATACGTTGGAAAGTTCTCCATATCTATCCAAGGACCTGGGATGACGAGTCTGTCACACTGAAGATGTGGCTCTCAAGCTCTTCTTGGATTTTGACATCTAACTGGCACACAAGGATAAGATATGAGGTGTCTCTCGTGAACAGTTTCCATAGGCCAAATCTGGGGGTAGCATTCATTTGTTATGTTCCCATTCCACTCACAGGGACTCTGTCATATGGCTACCCCTTGCTGAAAGAGAAGCTAGGAGGTAAGGCCTAACTATGTGGCTAGAAAGTCTGGCTATAGGCTAGCCAACCTCAAGAAATAAGGTTTAAAATCACAAAGATTTTAATTTATGTCGTACTACATATGTGACTCTTACTCCCAATACTATCAAAGTACAACCAATCATATTGTAGTAGATGATTGGTGCTGAGTTTTTACAATTCATATTGATCTGTAGGGTGATAATAACCAAGCAAAAAGAGTTTTTTTTCAACATCCTTGGCCATTAAGGAAGTGTAAGATAAAACTGCATTGAGGATCTGTCTCACTCCAGTCAGAATGTCTCCTGACCAAAAAATAAAAATAAAAATAAATTAAAAAACGCAAAATAAGTTGCCAGAGAAGTGGAGAATTGAGGGACTCTTATACACTGCTGGTAGCAATAGAAACTGCAGTCACCATAGAAATCAGTACAGAGGTTTTCCATAAAACTAAAAATGGAACAACTCTAGCGTCCAGTTCTACACTCTGAGATACACTTGGAAGCATCTAATCAACATGTCACAGAGATACCTGCCTGCGTATTCCTGTTTATCGCCGAGCTGTTCACAGTGGTCATGTTAAGGAACCAGTTTAGATACCCACCAACAGATGAATGGATAAGTGCAATGTGATAGATATGGGGTGGGGGAGGGGGTGTTCAGCTACAAAGAATGAAATTATGGCACATATAGGAAAATGGGTAGAGCCGGACATCATCATATCAAATAAAACATGCTAGACTCAGAACACATACACACACACGCAAACACACACACACCTCTTACATGGAAATAAAAGGGGAGAGAGGGAGTGAAAAGAGAGAGCAGTAAGGTGAGACAGAATCTAACATAGTTTTCTCATTTGTGGTATCTAGGTTTAATTGTATGGGGATATACACATATACTTGTGAAATGGAATAAAAAGAGGACTATTTGGGAGGATGAAGAAGACCAGTTATGTGACAAAAGTGAGGAAAGTACAGAGATGTGTAGGTACAAAATGTCATAATAAAACCAATGACTTTGGAACCATTACTTAAAAAAAAAAGTATGAGCATGCACGTGATACTGAAGGAAATCATCCATACATAGAAAATACTAAAATCAGAGTTCAAACCTTTAAAGATAAATTAAAAATTAATGAAACAAAAAAGTAGATGAAACGCAATGGTTTCTTCAGCTACTTGTCGCCTTTAGGACGCAGCTCTTAGACAAGAACTTCTATTTTCATTTCCCTCTCTAGTAAAGAAAAAAAAAAAGCACAAGAACGCAGACTTGATTCGTCAGCCTGTCTTTTCTCCTGTGCTGCCAGCACTCAGAAGGATGAGGCAGGAATTTGTTATAAGTTTGAGGCTAGCCTGAGGCTAGTAAGACTCTGTCAAACAAACAACAGGCAGAAATACTTGACTGTAACAGGTCATTTTTTTTCCCTTGCCATGAAGTGCCATCATTGAAAATTCGAGGTAACATCAGACATTTTACGAGAGCAAAGAACAAGTAAATGAGAAAATCAGGGGGAAGTCTTCTGTAGGATAAAATAAGTCATCAGCAAGTTGAGTCGTTACTCCTGTCACCGGGTTTTGTTTTGTTTTGTTTGTCCTTGGAGGGGGACCCAGCCTGCGTGATGCCCTGGTTGATAGGGTCTTTGTGTCTTATGCAGAACACCACCCTCTTAAAGTGATGCATCGGTCCTGGAAATGATCCTTCGCTGGTGCTTGTTCACAGGTAAGCACGGGCCCCAGGGATCTGGGCCAAGTGGTTATGAATTTGGCATAGGTGGTGTCTACTAATCCTTAGCTTAGAGCAAGGTGGGTCACACAATGCAGACGGTGTCACAGAGAACAGTTTTGCCAAACACGTCCTTGAAAAGCAACCCAGTAAACCCCTGAACTCCGCATCTAGCTTTCTTTAAACTTACATAGACGTTGGTAAACGTTGGTGAAAACAATACTTTAGCTTTTGAAAATGAAAATAAGACTGATACATTTTTTTGTTATTCTGTCCCAAACGGCTGTCCAGCGCCTCTCAACCCCTTCTTTAGTAATGCTGGGTGACACCTTAGAAACCAGGAACCTTGGCCTGTGAATCGGTGCCCACCGGTACGCCTACCAGCCAGGGTTCTCTTGAGGAACTGAGCTGGTAGAATGGATACACATAACAAAAGAAGGAATGTATTAGACTGGCCTAAGAATGTGGTCCAGGTAGCCCAATGAGGTCTGGCCCGTAGAGGAAAGGCCAAGAACCTGGTAGCTGTTCAGTCCACAAGGCTGGCTGTCTTTGCAGTCCTAATGCTCAAGCCCTGGACAGTTGCTGGTCCTCTATTGCCTAGTCTGTATTTCCTCCAACCGAAAGCAACATTAAATTCCCTCAGAAATTAGTGCCGCGTAGAGAACTTGGAAGATGGGCTTCCGTCTATATCTCCCTTTAGCTCTCCTGATTGGCTTGTGGAGAATGACAGTTAACTATCACAAACTTAATCAAATAGTGACTCCAACTGCAGCAGCTATACCAGACCTGGTGTCCTTTCTTGAGCACGTAAACAATCTCCTGTTACATGAAATGTAAGCTATTGATCTAGCTAATGCCTTTTTCCTAGTGCCTGTCCATAAGGACCACGGAAGTCATTTGTTTTTCAGCTGGCAAGGCCAGCAGTATACGTTTACACTTTTACTTTCAGGATATATTAACTCTTAAGCTCTGGCTTATAGCTTAGTTTGAAGGGAATCTTGATCTCTGTATCTTTTACAAAATATCACACTGGCTCACTCTATTGATGGCATTATGCTGATAGAGCTAAATGAGCAGGAAGTAGCAAATGCTTTGGACTTGTTGGTAACACATAGGCACATCAGAGGACAGGAAATAAATCTGATCAAAATTCGAGAGCCTTCTACGTTAGTGAAATAACTAGGAGTGCAGTAACGTGGGGCAGGCAGACATATTCCTTCTAAGATGAAAGATGTGCCTGCCTCCTCCCACCAGCAAGAAAAAAAAAATATATTTTGTAGGCCTTTTTGGATTCTGGAGGCAGTACATTCCTCACGTGGGTGTGTTATTTTGGCCCATAAGCCAAGTAATTCAGTAAAGCCCTAGCTTTGAGTGGGGCCAGGAACAGAAGGAGAGGGAGGCTTTTCAACAGGTCCAGGCTGCGGTGCAGAACGCTGTACTGCCTGGACCACGTGACCCAGCAGACCTGCTGGTGCTTACAGTGCCAGTGGTAGAGCAGATAGGGTTGCTAGTTGGCGCTTTAGTCCCGCTCCTGCCTTTGTTTGCTTCCTACTGCTGTGATGAAGACCATGACCATAGGAAACTTGGGAAAAGGAAGGGGGGAGGGAGTTATCTTATTGTATAACTCTCAGGTCACAGTTCCCACAGGTCACTGAGGGAAGTCCGGGCAGGAAGCTGGAGGCAGGAGCTGAGGCAGAGGCCAGGGAAGGGTGCTGCTTACTGGCTTGCTCCTTGTGGCTTGTCCAGTCTGCTTTCCACCATCCCAGAGATGGCAGTGCTCACAGTGAGCAATATCCTTCTGCAACAGTCATTAAACAAGAAAATGTGCTACGGGCTTGCCTGCAATCCAAGGCAATGGAGGCAATTCCCTTGTCCCAGATATGTCTTAGGTTTTTGTCAAGTTGAAAACAAACAAAACAACAACAACAAAAAACAGACAACAAGCAGCGAGCTACTCAGACCCAATTCACTAATTCACTACTTCTCTTGACTCTTTATAGCCACATATTTGAGGAGTTATAGTTGAAATAGTCACTGAAAGTCATTAGTCAGCAGGTGTGGTGGTTTACTTCTGTGATCCCAGCATTCCGGAAGTGAAAGCATGAGGACCTTCAAGATCCTGTCCTGAAATGAAACAAAACAAAAACAAAAAGCCAACAACAGCAACAAAAGCAAGCAAGCAAACAAACAAACAAAAAATGAGCTGTCTATGGAAATCCTGTCTTAAACATCGGTCCTCAAACTAAGACAGAAAAAGTAAAATAAAAGATCTGAAGCCAAACCCAACTCTGAGAGGACTGGTGAGATGACATTTGTAGCACCAGGGTACCCTCTCTGAAGTTTCCTCAGACCCCACATGAGAGTTCACACGTCCTCACAGGATTCCTGGTGGACTATGGAAAGACCGCTTTCCACACTCTCAGGAATTCACTTCAGTCTCATCCGCATTTACTTCCTTAAGTAGCTTGTGCTAAAGACAGTCACCCACTACTGCCCCTTCCCCCTTTCCTTTCCTCCCCTCCTCCTCTCTCCCTTTCCCTCACCTTCCTCATTCTTCATAACTATTGTATGTGATACAGAAATAAATACGTATGTCAAGCAGAAGCAAAACTTGTAATGCATTATATTCTATCACCCCTTCTCAACACAGATCTCAAGGAACTGTGTTTTCTGGTTCTGTGTCAAAGAACACTGAACACACAATGTCCACCAGTGACAGGATCTATAACCTAACCTCAAAGACAACTCACGCATTCCAGGCTCTAAGCTAGTGCTATATTCATATCACTTTATCTAAACTCTCCAAGCTAATGACTCACCTTTCCAATTCACGAGAAAATTAAGATTCATAGGGGTCAAATCACTAGCTTAGCCAAAGATAGCCACATGGATGTTTAAGTCCAAGTGTATTGTATATGAAATTCACACCCTGTCCACAAAGCCAAGCTGCTCCTTTGAGACCTTTACTATTATTTTAATTCACCTTGTCTGAAAGCTGCTATTTGATTGTTAATTTTTTTCTGCTAAACATCTTCCAAGTTTATGTAAGTTTAAGGCAAATACACATTCAGGGAAAGTTGGCTGCTCCAGAACAAGTCCCAGGTCCAGCTAAACCAGACATGATCGTTACATCCCTCTTCTGCTTCTGATGAGATAGAGTCAGGCATGTGATCCAATTTTGTGCAGTGCAAAAGATGTTTAGTGGTATCATTAAGAGTTATAGCTCTGGGGGGAAAGGCTTCCCCAGTGGAAGTGTTACAGCTCTGAGGAAAGGTATCGCAGCAGTCAGAAGCCAAGGAACACCACAAAGTCACACCACACAACAAACCTCACACAAGAGCCTTATTGGGAAAGACACAGAGGGTGGCTGCCTCTGCTCAGGCAAGAAGCAGCAGGAAGGGCAGGGGCAGCCTTTATATAGGATTTCTTGTAGGGCAGAGTCAAAGATGGCTATTTCCAGGGCAGGGATTGGTGGGATTCAAGCCAAGCTCAGGGATTTGTGGGGTTTGGTAGGTTTTCAAACCCAGAAATGGGCACAGACCTTTTACCCTACAATATTCCTCAAGAGTGTTTATAGGAGAAATCATTCTATACTTATGTTTGTTGTTTTGTTTCCTGTTTTCAACATGTATCAAGGGCTCCAGCCCTAGTAGTCATGGTGTGACACACTAATGATGAAGATTCATGTGCTGAGGATGGCGGGGGTGGAGGGATAGAAACACCCAGAGCCTGATGGTAGGATTAAATCATCAAACCAACCCTGAACCAAATATGTTCAGGTTTCATGCCATGTGAAATAATCACCTTTGCTACCTAAGCCATTATCATTAGGATATACCTTCCTTGACAACTGCATATATCCTAACTGACAATGCTTACATTCCCAGAGAGCTTCAAAAGTTTGGTACTTTGTAGAGGTACAGGTACAGGTAAATTCGTAAACATTCACCCTTAACACATTGATTTTCTCAGAGATAAAATATTCTGTGAAGGGAAGCTTATTAAGACACACGACATTCTTTTTTTTTTCTTTTTTTTGTATTTTTTTAAATTTATTTATTTTTATATCAATCACAGGTTAGGTACTTTGCATCCCAGGCGTAGCCCCCTCCCTCATTCCCTCCCACCCTCCTGCTCCCTCCCTCTTCTCCCTCCTCCCCGCCCCCTCCAAGTCCACCAACAGGGGAGGACCTCCTCCCTTCCATCCAACCCCAGCTTATCCTGTCTCCTCAGAGCTGGCTGCAATGTCCTCCCCTGGGATTTAGCCAGTCTGTCACTCCCCGGCTTGTATGGGGAGGGTCAAAGAGTCAGCCATCAATTCAT
>JAQQSO010004904.1:0-12423 GCA_028658305.1 Pachyuromys duprasi | reverse complement strand
TAGGAATAGTGATTCCTCAAGACCCAGCGATACCACTCTTAGGCATATATACAAAAGATGCTCAAGTACACAACAAGGACATTTGCTCAACTATTTTCGGGGCTGCTTTATTTGTAATAGCCAGAACCTGGAAACAACCCAAATGTTCCTCAGTTGAGGAATGGATACAGAAATTGTGGTACTTTTACACAATGGAATACTACACAGCAATTAAAAAGGATGAAATCATGTAATTTGTAGTCAAATGGTGGGACCTGGAAACGATCATCCTAAGTGAGGTATCCCAAAGGAAGAAAAAAACATGTGATATATACTCACTTATATAGACTTATAGGATAAGAAGGTCATGCTGAAATCTACACACCTAGGGAGGATATACAGGAAGGAGGACCCAGGTGGGTAAGATCAATGCTCATTTGGATGAACAAAGGGGATGGACATTGATTGGAGGAGAAAATAAGCAACAGGACAGGAGCATGCCAAGGAGGGCCTCTGGGGCGGGTTCAATATAGTGATGTATCAGAGCAGATATTAAGACTCGAGATCAAGCCTTTGGCAGAGGGCGAGAAGTGATGATATAAATGGAGGAGGTTGGTGAGACTTGGGGAGAACAAGAGCTCCACAAAGACCAAACTGAGCAGGGCACAGGGGTCTTATATGAGAGGGTTTCTACAACCAAGGACCATGTGTGGATGTGGCCTGTAACCCATGCTCAGATAGGACCCATGATAGCTCGGTGTCAGACTGAAGATGCTAGTGAAGGAAACAGGGACTGTTTCAGTCATGAACTTGATGGCTGACTCTTGACCCTCCCCCATACATGCTGGGGAGTGACTGACTGGCTATATCCCAGGGGAGGACATTGCAGCCATCCCTGAGGAGATAGGATGAACTGGGGTTGGATGGAAGGGGAGGAGGTCCTCCCCTGTTGGTGGACTTGGAGGGGGCGGGGAGGAGATGAGGGAGGGAGTGGGAGAGTGGGAGTGAATGAGGGAGTGGTTTAAGCTTGGGATGCAAAGTACCTAACCTCTGATTGATACAAAAATATATAATTTATTTAAAAAAAGGCTTATAGAACCAAGATTATACGAAAGTCACTGGACTTAAATTATTTTCTAGTCATTACTTTCATAGACCATACATACATGCAAATATTTATTTCCCATAAAATATATAGATACCCTTTTCACTGGCAATCACTTTGACATTCCCATTCATTCTTTCACACATATTCTAGATACTGAAAACACATATAAAATTCATTTTAAGCATGACATTTCATCTTATAACTCTATTCAGAACCTAAATTTTGTTTTTGCGGCTGCTTGTATTCTGCAGTGTTCTCATAACTGCATGTAGAAGTAACAGGCTCATTGCAATAATTTTAGTGCAATATGTAAACTGACTATGATTTATAGGAACAGCTTCTTCTAAAAGGACATTTGGGTTGTTTGTATTTTTATGGTATTTCGAAACGATATTGTATGCATTAATCATTGCTCATGGGTGAGAGTTTATCAGTAATGTAAATGTAGTCTCTTCCATCGGAAGAGTTATATGCATGTCTAAGCTGAGTGGGTATTATCAATCTTCCTTCTCACAGGTTGTACAAGTTTGCCTTTCCACCAGCAACAAAAGACATCAGCTGTTTACAGTGCTCATCTTTAATAATCACCCTCAGTTTCATGGACAAATCAAGAAATTCCTTTGAGACTTCTGAGAAATTTTCTTTGAAAATATTTGAGTTAGGTATGGGTGTGTGTTTTGAATGATGATAGCCTTGCTTGTGAATGATCTTGTGGGGGTGGCATTCTCATCATTCAGATTTGATAAATTCTATAATGTCTATAGAATAATATACATGTTTCAGTGCTATCAAAGTCACTTCTGTCCTATGTTGAAAGCTGGGAATTACTAACCTTTCCTTTTTTAGTTTGGTAATTTTAATACTTGCCATTCTTTTGTCGTCTTTACGCATATTTCCCACATGCATTTTACCCATATGTAAAAAGATTAGCTTAGATTCAAATTTTAACCTATCCTCATTTCTAGTTAATTTTCCAATAACTATTAGCACTTCATTTTATGCAGCATTATATTATTTTTATCTAAATTGTTTTAATCCTGTAAAATCAATTTTCATCCTATTCCACTACTGTTTAGTAAATATTTGAATGAAACTTTTACTTTTCCACAGTGCTGTCCATAATCTTATAAATACATACACAGGGGGAATCCAAGATGGCGGAGATAAGTGCGCATTATTTTAAGGAGCAGAGGATCTGATACTCCGAAATTGGTGAGTGGAGGGGCAACCAAAGCCAGAATTTAGATGTTTGGGCTTTCTGAAAGAGAGGGGACAACACAGAAGCAGAGAACACTTACAGATTCAGATCAGTCACAGACTTCTCTGGGAGCAGAGAGGGGCACTTCCCTGGTTCGGGCCTCCCTCCTCCTCAGGGGAGCCTACACAGAGCACCACTGAGCTGAGCACAAAACTCACTGCCTGGGGACCAAGACAGCAGAGGCAGGGCTTCCAGCTCCTCAGCCTTGGTGGGCAGCTGTACCTGCCCACTGAACTCCATCCCTAGGAGCACATGTCTGAGGAGCCCATTCAACGCCCAGATATCTCACCCTGCAGAGCTCCTTTCTGAGGAATTCCCTCCCTGTACTGACTCCACAGGGCCTACCAGCCAGTGACTGTTTGGAGCATCCAACCCCTCAGTGGATGAAACCCAGCTGAATAGCCAACAAAGCCCAGCAGACCTGGAAACACACCCAGGTACACCAGATGTTGGGCCACCTAGGTATACCAGATGTTGGACCACATAGGTCTGTAGAACACTCTACTGGCTCCCCGGACAAACTAGTTCTGCAGCTGCGGGTGGACTCCCTAACTCAATGGCTGCAGCACCTCTGAGCTGACTGAGATTAACCTGTCATATTTGACCCAGCAGGTCCAATCTGGCCAGGAGAGAACAGGAGGAATCCTTGTGCTTTAAATTTGACCTGCAAGAGAGTGAGTGTACCCTCAAGTGCCTATAGAACTCCAGATTCAGGATGTTTCTAAGCTAGCAGCCAGACATCAGACCACTCCCACCCACACATCCACTGAGAGAAACAGAGAGCCTTGTGTAACATTGAAGCCCCTGCTCTGTGGATCTACCAGTGGAGTTTAGGCAAATAACTCCTGGAAATCAGATAGAGAAGAATACCAGTAGCCTTTAGGCTACAGAAGTACTCAGGGAATCTGTGCCCACAATCATGAACAGCACTTGCCTGCTTGCAGCTGTGCCCCTCTCTCACACTGTAGGCCTCTACATTCTCTAGCACTCTGTACCTCAGGGCACACTTCCATGCACACGCACACTCACATGCTTCTCTGCATTTGTCTTTCTGTGCCTGCGGAATTTCCTCCCACAAATACAGCTGAAACACCACTGTACATGCTAAAACCACTGGACCTTTCTCATTTTCCTGAAGAATCCTCCAAACACCAGAGAAAGACCAGTCTAATCTGAAGAATCCAGGAACAAACAGTGAAAGCTACAGATAACCAAATGGGCAGGGGTCAGGGAATGAACACTTCCAACATAAATCAAAACATCATGGCTTAACCGGCAACTGCCAAAATTAATGGATACTCCAACTCATCAGAAACACAAGAAAATGACTTTAAATCTATGCTTATCCAGTTATTTGAGGAACATAAGGAGGAAACAAGCAAATCTCTCAGAGAAATAGCCATTTAAATCCAGACAGTTAAAGAGGAAACAAACAAATCTCTCAAAGAATTGTCCACTCAAGTGGAGGCAAAGAAAGAGGAAATAAACAAAGTTCTCAAAGAAACACAGGCAAATATAGCCAAAGAAATAGAGGCAGAAGAACAGATAAAATTAGGGGCATATAGAGAAGAAACAAACACAAACATAGAGACCATCATACAGCGACACGAATTCACATTCAAACAGATAAAGGAAATGGTGCAAGACATGAAAACAGAATTAGAATCAACAAAGAAAACACAAACTGAGAAAACCCTGGAGTTGGATAACTTAGAGAAAAGATCAGGAAACAGCAATAGAATATAAGAGATGGAAGAGAGAATCTCTGGTGCTGAAGATACACTCGCAGAAATTGATACTTCTCTCAAAGAAAAAGTAAAGTCAGAAAAATCCCAAACACGAAACATCCAAGAAACCAAGGACACCATGAAAAGGCAAAATCTAAGAAAAATAGGAATTAATGAAAAAGAAGAGCCCAGACACCAAGGTCCAGAAAATATTTTAAAGAAAATAATAGAAGAAAATTTTCCCAACCTAAAGAATGAGATGTCCATAAACATACAAGAGGCCTACAGAACCCCAAATAGACTAGACCAGAAAAGAAACTCCTCATGCCACATCATAGTCAAAACACTTAATCTATAGAACAAAGAAAAGATATTAAAATCAGCAACACAAAAAGGCCAAGTAACATAAAGGCAGAGCTATCAGAATCATACCGGAGTTCTCATCAGAAACTATGAAAGCCAGAAGGGCCTGGGCAGATATCATGCAGGCTTTAGCAGACCACAGATGCCAACCCAGACTACTCTACCCTGCAAAGCTTTCAACCAACATAGATGGAGAGACAAAATATTCCATGACAAAACTAAATTTAAGCAATATCTAAGCAGTAAACCAGCCAAACTGAAGATACTAGAAGGAAAACTAATCCAACAAAAACAACTACACCCAAGAAAACTTAGCATACAGATAATTTCCCAAAAAAATAAGAAAAGAAAAGAAATTAAGTAATGAATCACAGTAACATCACCAACTCCACAATATAAGGAACTAATGTTCAATGGTCACTATTATCTATCAACATCAATGGACTCAACTCTACAATAAAAAAACACAGACTAAGAGAATGGGCATGGAAACAGGCCCCATTGTGCTGCATCCAGGAAACACACGTATGCAACAAAGATAAACACTACCTCAGAGTAAAGACCTGGAAAAATATTTTTCAAGCAAATGGACCCAGAAAACAAGAAGTAGCTATCCTAATATCTAATAAAATATATTTTCAAGCAAAATTCATCAAAAAAGATGAGGAGGGGCACTTCATTCTCATCAAAGAAAAAGCCCACCAAGAGAACATCACAATTCTAAACATCTATGCCCCAAATACAAGAGTGCCTGCTTTTATAAATGAAACATTATTAAAGCTTAAATCACACATCAATCCCAACACCTTTATAGTGGGAGACTTCAACTATCACCAAGGGACAGAGCATCAAGACAGAAGCCAAATAGGAAAATAAAGGCACTTACAGTGGCCCTAATTCCAATGGACCTAATAAATGTCTACAGAACCTTTCACCCAAACTGAAAAGAGTATACATTCTTCTTAGCGTCTCATGGAACCTTCTCCAACATAGAACATACAGTTTGTCACAAAGCAACGCTCAACATATACAAGAGTATTGAAATAATCCCTTGTATTCTATCTGACCACCATGGACTAAAACTTGACCTCAACAGCATTGGAAATAGCAAAAAGCCTACATGGACATGGAAACTTAGCAACTTGTTACTCAATGACAGCTTGGTTAAGGATGAAATAAAGAAAGAAACTAAAGACTGCCTAAAATTCAATGAAAATGAACGTACAACATACCCAAATTTATGGGACACAATGAAAGCGGTGCTCAGAGAAAAATTCATAGCACTAAATACCTTCAAGAATAAATTTGTAACATCTGATACAAGCAACTTAATGGTCAAAATGAAAGACCTAGAAAAAAAAAAAAAAGAAACAGATATACCCAAGAGGAGCAGAAGGCTGGAAACAATCACTCGGGGCTGAAATCTATCAATTAGAAACAAATAAAACTATTCAAAGAATCAAAGAAACCAAGAGCTGGTTCTTTGAGAAAATCAACCAGATAGACAAACCCTTAGCCAAACTAACTAAAAGCTAGTGGGAAACTATGCAGATCAGCAAAATGAGAAACGAAAAGGGGGACATAACTACAGACACTAAGGAAATCCAAACAATCATTAGGTCATACTACAAAAGCCTATATACCAGAAAACTTGAGAATCTAAAAGAAATGGTCAATTTTCTTGGCAGATTCCATCTAGCAAAATTAAGTCAAGATCTGGTAGAAAGACTGAACAGCCCTATATCCCCCAAGGAAATTGAAGCAGCCATCAACATCTTCCCTTTCAAAAAAAAAAAAAATAAATAAACAAAACAAAGCCCTGGACCAGATGGTTCTGGACCAGATGGTTTCAGTGCAGAATTCTAGGAGACCTTCAAAGAAGTGCTAAGTCCAATTTTCTTCAAGTTATTCTACAAAATAGAAACAGAAGGAAGATTACCAAACTCATTCTAAGAAGCCACAATTACCTTGATACCCAAACCACACTTAGACCCAACAAAAACAGAGCACCTCAGACCTATCTCTCTTATGAACATTTCTGCAAAAATACTCAATAGAATACTTGCAAACCAAATCCAAGAATACATCAAAGAAATCATCCACCATGATCAAATAGGCTTCATTACAGGCATACAAAGGTGGTTCAATATACAGATATCCATCAATGTAATCCACCAAATAAACAAACTGAAGAAGAAAAACCACATGATCACATCCTTAGATGCTGAAAAAGCATTTGACAAAATCCAATGGCCAATCATGTTTTAAGTCTTGGAGACATCAGAGATACAAGGCACATACCTAAACATAGTAAAGGCAATATAAAGCAAGCCTATAGCCAACATCAAACTCAATGGAGAGAAACTAAAATCAATTCCACTGAAATCAGGGACAAAGCAAGGCTGTAACACTCTTCATATCTCTTCAACATAGTACTTGAAGTCCTAGCTAGAGTAATAAGACAGGTAAGGGGAATCAAGGGGATACAAATTGGAAAGGAAGAAGTCAAAGTTTCACTATTCACAGATGATATGATAGAATACCTGAGTGACCCAAAAAACTCAGAGAACTCCTTTATCTGATAAACACCTTCAGGTTAGTGGTTGGATACAAAATTAACTCAAAAAAATCAGAAGTCCTTCTGTGTACCCAAGAAAATAGGGCTGAGAAAGGAATCAGGGAAACAATACCCTTCACAATTGCCACCAATAACATAAAGTACCTTGGGGTGACTCTAACCAAGCAGGTGAAAGACCTGTTTGAAAAAAAAAAACTTCCAGTCTCTGAAGAAAGAAATTGAAGAAGACATCAGAAGATGGAAAGATCTCTTATGTCCTTGGAAAAGTAGGATTAACATAGTGAAAATGGCCTTTCTGCCAAAAGCAATCTTCAGATTCAATGAAATTCCCATCAAAATAGCAACACAGCTCTTTACAGACCTTGAAAGAAAAATTCTCAACTTCATATGGAGAAACAAACAAACAAAAACAGAATTTCCTAAACGTTCCTGTACAGCAACAGATCATCTGGAGGTATCTCCATCCCTGATCTCAAGCTGTACTACATAGCAATCATAATACAATCTGCATGGCATTGGCATAGAAACTGAATAGTGTATCAATGTAACAGAATAGAAAACCCAGAAATAAACTCACACACCTATGAATACTTGATTTTTGACAAAGAAGCCAAAACCATTCAATGAAAAAAAGTCAGCATCTTCAACAAAAGGAGCTGGTCCAACTGGATAACTATATGCAGAAAAATGAAAATAGATCCATATTTATCACCCTGCAAAAAACTAAAGTCCAAGTAGATCAAAGACATCAACATAAACCCAGACACACTAAACTGGCTAGAAGAAAAAGTGGGGAAGAGCCTGGAACTCATTGGTACAGGAGACAACTTCCTGAACAGAATACCATCAGCATAGGCTCTAAGAGCAACAGTCAATAAATGGGATCTAATGAAACTGAAAAGCTTCTGTAAAGCAAAGGACACTGTCACCAGAACAAAACAACAGCCTACAGATTGGGAAAGGATCTTCAGAAACCCTACATCTGACAGAGGGCTGATATCCAGACTATATAAAGAAGTGAAGAAATTAGAAGGCAATAATTCAAGCAATCCAATTAAAAATTGGGGTATGGAGCTAAATAGAGACTTCTTTGTATAGGAATATAGAATGTCAGAGAAACACTTAAAGAGATGCTCAACGTCCTTAGCCATCAGAGAGATGCGAATCAAAACAAACCTGAGATTTCACCTGACACCCATCAGAATGGCTAAGATCAAAAACTCAAGTGACAATACATGTTGGAGAGGATGTTGAGAAAGGGGAACTCTCCTCCATTGCTGCTGGGATTGCAAACTTGTACAACTACTTTGGAAATCAATCTGGTGCTTTCTCAGACAACCAGGAATACTGCTCCCTGAAGATCCAGCTATACCATTCTGAGGGCTAAATCCAAAAGATCCTCAAGTACATATCAAAAACATTTGCTCAACCATATTTGTAGCAGATTTATTCCTTATAGCCAGAACCTGGAAACAACCCAGATGCCCATCAACAGAGAAATGGATGCAGAAATTGTGGTACTTTTACACAATGGAATACTACTCAGCAATTAAAAACAAGGAAATCATGAATTTTTGCAGGCAAATGGTGGGATCTATAAAAGATCATCCTGTGTGAGGTATTCTAGGAGCAGAAACACACACATGTACTCACTCATAAGTTTGTACTATACCTATAAGATAGGATAAACTTACTGAAGTCTATACACTTAAAGAAGATAAACAAGAAAGAGGACCAGGGTTAAGATGATCAGTCCTTACCTAAAAAGACAAAAGTGATCGACATTGGAAGTAGGAGAAAACAAGTAACAGGACATCAGCCTACCACAGAGGGCATTTGAAAGACTCTACCTAGCTGTGTTTCAAAGCAGAAGCTGAGACTCATAACCAAACCTTGGGCAGAGTGCAGGGAATCATATGAAAGAAGGGGAAGTTAATATGACCTAGAGGAAACATGAGCTCCACATGGACCAAATATATCAGGACACAGGGGTCTTCTATGAGACTATTTCTCCAACAAAAGACCGTGAATGGATATAACCCAAACCCCCTGCTCAGATGTAGTCCATGGTAGGTCAGTATCCAAGTGGGTTCCCTAGTATGGGGGACATGGATTATTTTTGACATGAGTTGAGTGACTGGCTCATTGATTTCCCCCCCCCCTCATCCCTGAGGGAGGAGTAGCCTTGCTAGGCCACAGATAAGGACATTGCAGCGAGTCCTGAAGATACCTGATAGGCTAAGGTAAGAGGGAAGGGAAGGAGGACCTCCCCTATCAGCACACTTGGAAGAGGGCAGGGAGGAGATAAGGGAGGGAGTCTGGGATTGGGAGGCAAAGAAGGATTCATACAAGTGAATGACTCGTGATTTAAATAAAATGAAATTTTAAAAATTAAAAAAATAAATGCACACACAGGATTTATTTGTATTTTCTCCTTTATGATATAATAACAACAATCTCACAAAATTAGAAAAATTATTTTGAAATTACACATCAGTAATATAATTGTTGTCACTGGAAGCAAAAATGACTAAAGGAATTCCTGCTTATTCTGGCTGCACTTAGAAACTAATCTCCAACCATGCTGGAGAACAGAAAGATCAAAGATCAAATAAGGCTGACACACCTCCTGAACAGAGTAGACTGAGAAAGAAACTGTGACTGCTACACTTTTGGAATGCAACGTGTTGTATCCTGTATGCAGGACCCCACTACTTTCTGATGAACTTTATTATTTTTTTGAGATTTCTTTTTTATTAATTACAGTTTGTTCAGTTTGTATCCCAGCTGTAGCCTCCTCCGTTGTCCCCTCCCAATCCCACTCTACAACTTTCATTTCCTCCCATGCCTCTCCTCAAGTTCACTGGTAGTGGAGGTCCTCTTCAGCTTCCCTCTGACGCCAGCAGGTCTCTTCAGGACTGACTGTATTATCTTCCTCTAGGGGAGGTGATCAAAGAGCCAGCCACTGAGTTCATGTCAGAGACAGTCCCTGTTCTCTTAACTAGGGTACCCACCTGGAGACTGAGCTGCCAAGGGCTATATCTGAGCAGGAGTCCTAGGTTATCTCCATGCATGGTCCTTGGTTAGAGTATCAGAAAAGACGCCTGTGCCCAGATTTCTTGGTTCTCTTGTGCCCCTTGTGGAACTGTTGTCTGCTCCAGATCTTTCTATCTCTCTTCTGTGCTAAGATTCCCTGCGTTCTACCCAAACTTTGGATATGAGTCTCAGCATCTGCTTTATACCCTGCTGGGTAGTCTTTGAGAGGCCGTCTGTGGTAGACTCCTGTCCTGTTCCCTGTTTTCTCCTGATCTTGAAGGTGATTTGGAGAACCTCTGACACCTCCGAGGGCCTGACTGAACAAAGACAAGATGAACTCCCAAGGAGACAAGGAATAGAATCTTTAGAATTGAGAGCAGAGTAGGTGTGCTGGAGATTGAAATCACATGCATTTCTCAAGACGTGGAGTGTCGAAATTTTCACCTCTCTTAAGGCAGATCTCCAGTGCTGATTGACCATACAAACGTGGTTCTTTTAAAGGTGACATCAATTACCATTGAAGAGGTAATTCTCTCTGTTTAGGAAATATATGAGGCCAAAGAAAATATCAACATGGATGTAGAACTTGTATTGCACTGAATAAGAAATGTGCATGTAAAAATGAGAGAGGTTAGTTAAGACAGTGTTTCAAAGACATTTGTACATTTAGAACTGATAGTAATAAAAAATAAAATAATGAAAATTATATAAATAAAGGAAAAAGAAACATATAAAATAAATGTAAGAAGTAACGGTTAATAAATAAACAAAAGATCTGAGGGGATGATTTTCTGTCAAAAGTCTCTGCAACAATGACAATCTGAGTTCCAATGTATGGCAATTGTACAAAAGCCAGCAGGGGACATGAATCTGTAAACTTAGCCTTGAGACAGAAAAGATAGAAAGAACACGGAGACTCTAGCCTTCCTGAAGCTGTAAGTCCCAAGTTCAAATGAGAGATATTTGTCTTTAAAAATAAGGGTGTACAAAGCAAAATAGAAAAAAATACAATGTTGGGCTCTGACCTCCCTACACCCATGAAAAGGCACATGCACTGACCTAGACATCATCAAAGATACATATACCCCATACCCATGAATAAAACAACAAAGTATTAAGCATGACTTTATAGAGCAGCTGGAAACAATTAAAAACAAAGTGCAAATGTATGGAACCAAAGACTCTTCTGGAAAGATAAATCAAAATCTTAAGTCATCCAGATACTTAGATATGAAGAAAAAAACCCACAAACCTATAATTTCCAGTGTTTAGAATGAAAGATGAGAATGGTGTCCATATATGGATAGTAATACTAAAATATACATTAACAAATATCATGGATGACTTTATAGTATCAGACCAAAAATACCTTCATGCCCAGCTCTCAATAGATAAAACATTTATATATTTGATAAAAAATGGTTAACACTTATGGTAAAAACTCTCATAAAATTTGATTTTGGAGGGATCCAAGATGGCTGCCCCAGGAGGACACTGTGTCTGAAGAGCAGGACAGTAGTGTAGGCACAGCAACCAGGAGACTGAGATCTGGGACCTAAAACACCAGCATTTGCAACTGCCAGGTGAGCAGAATTCCTACGGTGGGGAAATCAAAAGGAAAAGTCCAAGGGACACCCAGCTATTCCCAGGAAAAACTCCGGAGGGAGACAGGCTGCGCACAGCCCAGCTGGGGGCCTAAGCCGCCATCTTGGGCTGGGGCACACGGTACCCCGGACAGATTGAGTTTCACGCAGATACCCCGGGCTGCACTGCGTGGGCCCACAACCCTCTGTGCCAGCGGCCGCTGCTTTGGGCTGGGCCACAGGGTACCCTGGAAGGACTGAGTTTCACCCAGATACCCCGGGCTGTACTGCACAGGCCCACAACCCTCTGTGCCAGCCGCTGCTTTAGGCTGAGGCACAGGGTACCCTGGAAGGTCTGAGTTTCACCCAGATACTGCAGGCTACACCGGTCAGACCCACACCCGTAGGCACACCCAGCCACCACCCCGGATTGGGACAAATAGTATCAGGTCCAGACCGAGGTGCCCCAAATACCATCTCAGACCGTGGTACACAGCCCCTGACCCAGAAGGAGGTGCCGAGGCTCCAGTTCAGAAGAGAGCCTTTAGCAGCAAGCTCAGGGCAGAGCTCAGAGCCTCCTGACCAGAGCAGCACCCCCAGCGGTCATATCAATGGGGGACACAAAGCCTCTGGCAAAGAGTGAAGAGCCAAACCTCCAGACCAGAGGGGAGACCAGCCTATGGTGCTCACAGCCTCTAGCACAGAGCACGAAGCCAGGCACACAGATCCCACAACAGAGTTCAACTGAGGCACAACACACAATATCAAGCCACTACAACTCCCTGATCTTG
>JAQQSO010004903.1:0-12423 GCA_028658305.1 Pachyuromys duprasi | reverse complement strand
CATTGAATCTATAGACTGCTTTTGGCAATATGGTCATTTTCACTATGTTAATCCTACCACACGCCAGGGAGTAACAGCCTGGCTAGATCCCAGGGGAGGACATTGCAGCCAACCCTGAGGAGACAAGATGATCTGGGGTCGGATGGAAGGGTAGGAGATCCTCCCCCATCGGTGGACTTGCGGGGGGGGGGGAGGAGATGAGGGAGGGATGGGGAGAGTGGGAGGGAAGGAGGAAGGGGGCTATGCCTGGGATGCAAAGTACCTAATCTGCGATTGATATAAAAATAAATAAATTACATTTAAAACAAACAAACAAAAAAGAAATATAACCAATCCTTTGGCAGAGTGCAGGGAATCATATGAAAGAGGGGGGAGTTAGTATGACCTGGAGAAGACAGGAGCTCCGCAAGGACCAAATATATCAGGGCATAGGGGTCTTTTATGAGACTGTCTCTCCAACCAAGAACCATGTATCGTTATAACCTAGAACCCCTGTTTGTATGTAGCAAATGGTAGCTCATTTCCCAAGTGGGTATACTAGTAAGGGGAACAGAAACTATTTTGGACATGAACTCAATGGCTGGCTCTTCGACCTCCCTGTCCCCCGAGGGAGGAGCAGCCTTGCTAGGCCACAGAAGAGGACATTGTAGCCATTCCCAAAGAGACCTGATAAGGTTAGAGTTAGATGGAAGGGGAGGAGGTCCTCCCCATCAGTGGACTTGGAAAGGTGCAGGGAGGAGATGAGGGAGGGAAGGGGGGGGATAGGGAGGGAATTCCAGAGGGGGCTATGGCTGGGATTCAAAGTACATAACCTGTGATTAATCAAGAAAAAAAAAAGGAAAAAGAAAAAAAACATCAACAAGGAAGGGAAATAGCTAGTTTATCTCAAAATGATGATGCATTTCAGGGAATGTAGCCTAAGAATTTTAAATTTTCAATAAATTTTCTTTGTGACAGAAACAACAACAAAAAAAGAACGGATAAAGACATTATACAGTGGAATACCACTCAGCTATTAAAAACTAGGAAATCATGAAATTTGCAGGCAAATGAACAAAACTAGAAAAGGTCATCATGAGTGAGGTAACTCAGACCCAGAAAAGTACACACGGTATTTACGTATAAGTGGATTTTAGCTATATAGCACGGGTAAAACATACTACAATTCCTTTTGGAGCCCCTGTCCCCTTCAGGTCTTTCTATCTCCTCCTTCTTCCATTGCTTTCCCTGCACTCTGCCCAAAGTTTAGCTATGAGTCTCAGCCTCTCCTTTGATACCATGACAGATAGAGTCTTTCACAGGCCATCTGTGGTAGTCTCCTGTCCTGTTCCCTGTAGGAAGCCAATGCAGTGGTCCTGATGAGACCTGATAGGCTAGGGTCAGATAGAAGAAGAGATCCTCCTTTATCAGTGGACTAGGAGAATGACAAAAGGGGAAAAGAGGGAGGGAGGAGATGAGGGAGGAAGCCATAGCCAGGATACAAAGTGAATAAATTGTAATAAATAATACAAGTTTAAATTTAAAAAATTAAAAACATACTACAGTTCACAGACCCAAAGAAGATAAGCAACAAGGAGGACCTAAGGGAGGATGCTTAAATCTCACTAGAAGGAGAAAGAGAACAGACAGCAGAAGTGGCTGAAGAGTTGGAACAAGACAGGAGCCTAGCATAGCTGTCCCCTGAGAAGCGCCATCCAGCAAAAGGGTTGAAACAAATGCTACAACTCACTGTCAAACTCAGGGTGAAGTGTAGGGAGTCTTGTGAAAAAGTGGGAGGAAGAGTGGAAGGACCTGGAAGTAGGTGCCAGGAGCTCCACAAGAAGACCAACGGAGCAAACTAACCAGGGCCCAGAGAGACTTGCAGTGACTGAAGCACCAACCAAGAACCACAGACTAGACCTAGGGCCCCTATACAGATGTAACAGATGGGCAGCTGAGGCTTCATGTGGGTGTCCAATAAGGGGAGCGTGGCTGTCTCTGACAGAGACTCTGTTGCCTGCTTGCTGATCACTCCCACCTTGCAGGGCTGTCTCCATATGACACAGGGGAAGAGGATGAACTCAGTCCTGGTGCGATTTAATGAGCTGGTGGGGGCTGGGTAGGTGGGAAGTGCCCCTTACCTGAGGAGTAGGAAAGGGGGGGATGGGTGAAGATCGAGGGAGGTTGGGACTAAGGGGAGAGGAGGGAGGGAGCTATGATTGGAATGTAAAGTGAACAAATAAACTAATTAAATTTTCCAATAGTTCCCTAGCCTACCCTAGTCCTGATCAATTGAGGAGTACAAAAATCCTTCTCTGACTATCCAGTTCATGATGGGGCCATCCATTTCATTTCATTTATACCAGAGAAGGCACACAGAGTGGTCAGGCTTTTGCTGACCTTGAGTGAGAAGATGATGTCATATTGCTCTGAAAACAGACAGCGAAAGCATGGGACACCAATATATTGAAATATTCAAGTCACACAGAGCTGAGATGGATTGGGTGTTGGAGCATAGTGGGGTCCAAACAGCGCCTACAGTGACAATGATGACTTTTGGGGACTCCCATTTAGACAAATAAAGGAAGAAAGCATTCAGGTTTTCTCAGGGTACAAAATTGTGCCAAGTGGTATCACATTACCTATGGACTTGGGTGACGAGATCACAGGGGAGGCCTTCATTCAGCTTGCCTCACAAGAGTTAGCTAGCCCTAGGAAAGCACAAGGAGAGAATAGGGCACAGGTATATTGAAGTGTTCAAAAGCAGTCAGGAGGAAGTAAGGTCATCCACAGATCCACCTCTGATGTTTATGTCTGTGCAGAGGTCTAGGCCCTATAACTGGCCTGGTACAACCCAGAGGTACATTGGCATTGTGAAACAGGCAATCCTGGATAGGATAAGGTCTGGTGCCTATGGTACAGGCTCTGGAGGCTATGAAGAATACAGCGGCCTCAGTGATGGCAATGGCTTCACCACTGAACCATTTGGGAGAGACCTCAGCTATTGTCACTCAGGAATGTATGACCACAAATAAAGAGACAGTGAGTTCTCAGTGCAGAGCACCACAAGCCACTGTGTCCACAAAGTAATGGAAAATGCTATTTACAACTTCTCTTCACTCAGCCCTGTGAGAGTTCGTATTAAGATTGGCCCTGATGCAATCAGGTGAAGCAGGGCTTGGGAATATCGTTGCCCAGGTAACTTTCAGTGGCCTAGAGAGCTACTCAGTGAGTGTCTATCACAGGCCAGGTACAGCAGTCAGAAGAACAGCATGGGTAGATATGATTAGTACTGTAAGGACATTTGAGTTATTTCCATCAAAAATTTCACAGGCAGCCAATAAACAACCAAGAGCCATTTATAACTCTAAAGGAAGCTGGGTGTAGCAGCCCATTTGGAGTTAACGGCAAATTAGACTGCATATCTTAGCAGTGGAATTCGGCCTCTTGGCCCTGGTTCCTATCTAAAGTTTGGTGGTTCAGAGATTGACCCTGGCAATTCTACAGTAGTGGGCTCTGACACTGAGAACTAGATGATAAATTCCATGCAACCACGGTAACCAAAGCAGGTTCTGTGTAACCTTGAGTGAGCCTTCATATGTTTTGGGTAAGTAAAAATTGTCTCCATGAGAAACTGCTTGTACGTTCCTGCTATTTAAGTGTTAACCTGACATTCAGTAAACGACACCTCGATCAAAATGTAAACTTGGTATCCTTCTTTGTGTCGCCCTGTCTCTCACCCTCCAGCCCTCCCTCGGGGGTACTCAGGTGTCACTGCAGACCGGTGACAGCTGGGGACACACTTTGTTCCATGAGTTTCTGAAATGTGGATTAAAAAATTACCTCCTCAGTGTTTCTTAAGCAAACTTTTCTTCTAGCATATCATGGTGAGTAAATTAAACCTACTTTCTTCTTACTTTCTCAATTAATACATTTGGTAGTATTCTTTAGAATGATGTCTGAGTTAATGAGTTTTAAGCATGTTGTGTGGATCTTCAAGCACACCACAGTGGACATACTAGGGACATGTATTTTTCTGGACAACTCAAAGGTGCTAGAGCCCTCATGCAAAAGGAAGCATTTCTCATGCTCAATATAGTTTATATTTTCATTTAAAATATTTAGGTTAGGTCTAAGCAGTTTTTATTTTTTAAATTTAGTTATTTACTTTATACCTCAATTGTAGCCACCATCCCCCTCCACACACCCCCTCTTCCCGGTCCCTTCCCTTTGTCCCTCCACATACCCCTAGCCCCTCTTCTCTTGTCCCTCAGGAAATGAGAGAATACACCACTACCCCTCACCCCCACCCCACATGCAAACCAGCCCAGCATATCCAGTCTCAGCAGAACTGTGTGCTTCCTCTTTCACAGTGTCTTAGCAGGCCAGCCACGCCAGGGTGAAGTGATTGAAAGGCATGCAACAGAGATCATGTCCTTTTCGAGGACCCAAACGGAGGTTAAACTGTCCATATGGTATATATACGTGTGTGTGTGTGCGTGTGCGTGTGCGCGCGCGCGTGTGTGTGTGTGTGTGTGTGTGTGTGTGTGTGTGTGTAGAAGGTCTAGATCTAGTCCATGCCTGGGCTTTGGTTGGTGCTTCAGTCTCTGAAAGCCCTTCTGGGCCCAGGTTAACTGGGACTGCTAGTCTTGTGGAACTCCTGTCTCCTCTGGATCCATCTGTTCTTACCCCCAGTCTATCACAAGGTTCCCTATGTTCCTGCCAATATTTGGCTGTGAGTCTTGGTTTCTTTATTATTATTATTATTATTATTTACAATTTATCTCCACTGTGGACCCCTCCCTCATCTCCTCCCAATCCTACCCTCCCTCCTTCTTCTCCCTCTATGCTTCTCCCCTAGTCCACTGATAGGGGACATCCTCCTTCCCTTTTATCTGACCCTAGCCTATCAGGTTTCATCAGAACTGGCTGCATTGTCTTCCTCTGTGGCCCAGGTGCCCTGCAGAGACCCCAACCAAAGACCATGCATGGAGAGGATCTAAAATCCCTGCTCAGATGTGGCCCATTGACCAAGTGGGTTCCTTTTCCTTAGTAAGGGGAGCAGGGGCTGTCTTTGGAATGAACTCAGTGGCAGGCACTCTGATTACCTCCTCCTGGAAGGTGCAGCCTTGCCAGGTTTAAGCTTTTTAAAGTTACTTTTGAATACTCAGGGAGGCAGGGGCAGGCTGATCACTGTGAGTTTGAGGGCAGCCTAATCTATAAAGTGAGTCCAGGACAGCCAAGGTAACAGAGAAATCCTGTCTCAAAAACTCAAAATATTATTATTAGTAGTAGTAAATTAAAAGTTAGTTTTGAAAATTCAGACATAGTACTGATACTGTAGAAATAAGCTTTCTTTGTACTGTGATTTCCTTTTGGACATATTTTCCTAAGTAAAAACTGCTAAATTATTTTTTATTAACTAATTTTTTTCTTATGATAAACTTTTTCACAATGAAGAAAAAATGAAAGATTTAGAACTCTCAGCATACCACCATGTGTCCCACCATAATACTAATGAACTAAACATCTGAAACTGTAAGCTAGCCCCAATTAAATGTTTTCCATTATAAGAGTGGTCATGGTCATGGTGTCTCTTCATAGCAATTGAAAGGTAAACTAAGACAGTCTCTTTGCTCTTCTCTTCTGGAAGCCCCTATTGACATGACCATGAGCTTACAGAGTTCTTCCTCAGTCCTGATCCGTAAACCAATCAGTCCATTAAAAGCCTTTTTCACTTCTGCTGTAGGGGTTCTCGTTCGTAGCATTCCTGTATTCATTCCTACTCCCATCACTCTGCTCACCTGGTCCATCTGTTTTAAATGACATCTACATAATCCATCATGTTTTTTATCAGATCGTTCACAGCTGTTTTATCTCCTTCCTGAAAATTCCAACATTCCTGACATGTCTCTGTCTGGTTCTTTCTCTGACCCTTTACACTCTACAAATTATTTTTGTTTGTTCTTTAGTTTTGACTTTTATAAAAGTATCCTTTATTCAGCTGGTTTAATTGTCATCTCTGAGGTTTACTGCTTCCAGCTGCTAACCTAGGCCTAGTCCTGGAAGCTTCTAGCCTCTGTAAAATCTAACCTAGGCCTAGAATGATTTCAGCCTCTGAGGCTTACTGCTGAATAAGCTCACCCTTTCTAGGTTTTTGTGAATTCTGTCTGGATGGCTAAACTCACCTGGTATGGCTCAAACTGCTCTCCAAACTGATTCAATCTGGCTTCTTTGTTTCTCACTGAATAGCTCTGCCTGGCACCAAATGAACTCTGGCAATCTGTTCTAATCTTCTGGCTCCTTTTCCTTCTCTGGCTCATTCCGTCTTCACCTGTGTCTACCTTGTTCTCTCTTCAACCTGTCTCTGTAACACTCTCCCAGTAAAATTGCCTCTGAATTTCACAAACTCAATTTCACTGCACTGTCTGTCAACTCACTTTATACCAAACTGCCTGAACAGTTTGAGTTTGCCTAGAACTCAAGATCTGTATGCCTCTGTCTCCTGAATGCTGGGGTTAAAGGCATATACCACCACACATGGACCTAAGCTATTCTGTACCTTGAACTGGCCTTAAACTCAGACCTGCTTGCTTCTGTCTCTTGGGATTAAAGGCATATTTGTATTCCATCCAGACCACACAGACCTAGAAGGTCTTTAGATGTGAACTCTTGCTGGGGCAGCCGTATTCTGAATTAAAATTCCTCTACATTTATTTGTTTTATAAAATTTTAGTTCATAGTTACAAATCATGCAATAGGGAAAAATCTCATAAATAAGATGGGGCAAGAAGGGTGCTATATTATTATGATTAAGTGTTGGGCTTTGTGATGAACTATGGACTTGACAAATACTTCTCCTGCTTTACAGGGCAGAGAGCTAGAGAGATAGGACGTGAGTATGTTTTCTACCAGATAAATGTTTCTACTAAGTTTTGATAAAATCCCAGAAGATAGAACTCTGACAAAAATAGTTGCTTTCTGTGACCAAGTGTTGCTAGGGACAACAGAACATTCTGGTACCCCTCAAAGTGGTTTATTTTCCCCTTTCCTAACCTGGGGTAAGTTTTCACTCAGATGCACCATGAGAATGTGGCTGTGCTCCTAGACATAAAAATTAGCCACATGTCCTTTCTAGATAGAGTCCCTGGGAGTATCTCAGATTCACACTTGCCCACACTGAGCCCTAGAAGTCCGCATTTTCTAATTCCACGCTCTCCTGAGACTTCATACCTGTGGAGGCTTCAGTGCACGGTGCCCTCCAATTTTAAGCAATAACTGGCCCTGTGATCTGACAAATGCAGGAACAGTGGTTTGTTTCTCAGGTTGCTCACCCAACTTTTCTTCGCTTACGGCTAAGATTTTCAAGCTCACTATGTACGGAATGTTAAGTCCTTGTGCTGCCTCGTCATGGTCCCACTACGCAGCGCCTACGCATCTCCTCATGAGTAACTCAGGCGAATTGCCAGTAGTTCTTCAAGAATCAGCACAAAACCTAAACACATCTGAACCTGCTTGTCTGTATGTTCTTATTAAATACCAAGGAATGCTGGGACTGATTTAAAAAAATGTGAAAACAAACCAATACTGAGTCTGATTTTCTTCCAGTTATCAACAAGATTGTGAAGCTGTATATTTAAGAGCCTTTTCTTCTTCTTCATGGGTTCTACATCCTGTCCATCCCTTTAAGTGCAGCATCTGTCCATGGGTTCCATGACAGTGTCAGTTCGAGTCACAGCTGCTTTGGGAAGCAGTTAGTTAAGCAGAGGAAACTGGCTGATATTCTGATATAACTTCCCATGTGGCACTATTGGCAGAGAAAACTTCACTCAGATAATACAGAATATGAATGTGCTCAAATTTCATTAAGTGCTTCAACGGAAGCAATTTCATAGAGATAAGGTATGCAGGCTCAACGGCTTCAGCAAACCACATTAGTCTTTTGAATTTTGTCCACTTTTGTGTGTTTTACCTTAATTGTTCTACACACAGTCATCATCTCTGTTTTGAAATATTCAGACACCTGCAATAGCAATACTCATAAAACTCTTTTATGTCAAGTTGTTTGTCCTTACCTTCTTGTCACAATTGCTTTATTGGAAGATTTCTGCCCTTGTCTCTTTTCTCTTAGCAGTTAATTGAACTATTTCTGACACTGAAACACACTGTATAATCCCTATGAATTATGAGATTGTCAAATATTGTAGCTGTTTTGGAGTAAATGGATTTTGACTTTTTTTTTAGTTCCCACTATATCATAGTTGCTGCAATTTAGAAAAATTGCTGATGAATCAATTAATGCAAATCATGCAAAGGCTTTCTTCTGTAATTTGAGCTCAACATGCCAGATCTAGCCACAGAGCTTTGTATATGATGAAGTGCAAGTTAAAACACTAGGTTCAGTTTTCATTTACCTAATGTTCCCCAGTAAGAAGACATGTCTATTAAGGACATCTGTTACAATTTGGAAACCTCTAATTTTAATGGGAAATAATAGAGTTCATGTCTGCAGATTAGAGGTTATGGACTAAGTCTTTACACTGGTTTGGCGCCCTTGATATATTATTCTGCCAGCCAACCTAATATAGTCACAAAAGGCCCGAAGTCTTCATTCTCCAGTCCTAAAACAAAAAGAGAGGGGAAAAAAAGTGAGAAAAAAATACTTTCCTATCTTGTCACATTGATCAATGCCTTGTGGAAAATCTGTCACCACCTGCCAGAGAATAATATTATGTTTCTTTTTTTTAAAAAAAAAAAGCACAGGAAAAGACAAGAAACCAGTGAATAATTACATAGTAAACTATACTCTGCCAACTTACTACCAGGGGAGGGAGAGGGCAGAAAAGGGGACAAATAAGCACATGATAAAGATAAGAGTACCAGGAGCCAGGAAGTAGAACCAGAGAACCTAAGAAAACCCGTGGACACTTACTGGAGTTTAGTTTTTTAATCTTTTTTTTTCTCTCTCTCTAGGTCAGGGGTAGGAGTAACAGAGTTAAAACCCTTTTGCCTCCTTTTTCCTCTGTTGTGCTGACAACCAAGAGCAAGAAAAGGGAATGCACGTGAGAAAGCAATTATATCTGCCAAGCTGATGCATTGTGACAATAAAATCCTGATTGTTTTTTTTTTCATTTTTTCCAAGCCAAACTTAAGCATGCCTTTTGAATCCAACTCCTTAATGGCATTTATGACTCTCACGGGCATTTATTTGCACTGAATATCTTGCATTTGCTATGCCAAGAATCATCTAGAGTTTTTTTTTTTTTTTAATCCTGTCACTTTATTCAGGCTTCAACAAAGAGCACCCAAGCCAGTAAATCACTAAATGGAGCTACCAACTTCCTGTGTCATGCATGAATAATGCTTGAACAGCCAGCTCCCTGCCTGAGAGCTTAGCAGGAGAGGGAACAAACCCTACAAAGGGTGTGCCTATGGAAGCTGAGCCCAGGGCTCCATCAAAATCACACTATCTTCATTTGACATCTGAGCAGTTTTTTAATGCTCTAGCAGGAAGTAACAGAATTAAAATTCTTTCCAAGATTCGTTTTCCTTAGAGTTAGAATTATAATAACCAAACTTGCTAGGTTTTAAGTATCACCAGAAGTGCAATGGTAACTGGCGGACACTGCAACAGTGCTACAACAAAGATGAAGGCAAATATCCGCTGTTGAACACCTAGAATGACAAAAACGGAAATATCAAGGCTTCACACATGTATACTTTTTATTTGTTTTCATTTAGCATGTTAAAGCTGGAGATAACCTAGATCAAATTATTAGTTTGAGTTTCAGAAAGAGAAGTAGAGGACAGCTCATTTAGTTAAGTGCTTGCTAAGTAAACATGAAGACCTGAGTTCAATCCCAGACTCCACATAAAAAAGCCAGGCCTGTTAGCACACGCTTGTCATCCCTGCACTGAAGAGGTGAAGACATGCGCACCACTGGAGCTTACTTGCCAGCCAGCTTAGTATGAGGCCAGTGAGAGACCTTGTCTCAAAGAACAAACCAAAACCAAAACCAAAACAAACAAACAAACAAACAACAACAACAAAAAAACCACTAGTCTCTATTGATGAATATACCATGTGTCTCAGCTCAAGGACTACAAAAATACAAACTGAATCCTGTCTGAAAGCCTCCATCCCATGGACTGTTACAGTACTGGAAGGTGTTATTTAAGTTTCCAAGAGAAGAAAGCAATCAACAGTCCTACCCAGTTGCAACACTTATGAAACACAACAACAATCAGCACTGCAATGTCTCCCTAAATCTGCAATGGTGGCACACATATCCAGGTGGCAATCTAAGCTCTATAGTTACGTTATACATAAGGTTTTTCAACAGGAGAGAAAGCATGCCCAGTGGTGGAAACCTAGTCAACTACTCAAGGTTACTGAGGTCGTGAATTTTTTTTTAATTTATTTATTCTTATATCAATCACAGGTTAGGTACTCCTGAATCTTTTTTTTTTAATTTATTTATTTTTATCTCAATCACAGGTTGGGTACTTTGAATCCCAGGCGTAGCCCCCTCCCCCAGGTACTCGTGAATCTTACACAACAACCTATTACCTCTACTTTGCTGAACAGCATAATTCTAACTTAATTCAACATATCCTTACACCCACGGATAAGTGTAAGCATCATTCCTCATTAAAGAAGCTTCTCCTTGCAACCAAAGAAGACCACATTATAGAAGGCCACAGTATACAGAAGGAATGATTGTGGGATGCCCAGCCCTAGTGGATACATCTATAACACAACTCCTATACCTAAGGCTAAAGGAACAGGACAGAAGAGAAGACAAAAGATAATAAGACGCAGAGGACCAATAAGTCTTCTGTAAGATGTGTCTCCTGAAAATGACAGGGAAGCTATACCTGTGAGTCCTCAACGTTATGGCTGCTTAAACAATACCTGAACAATGATAATACCAAGAGAAGTGCTAATAGAAAGGGGAAACATGAGGTTCCATCCCTAGACAAAGAACCACAGGCAACTTAATGACTGCTGAAAGGAGAGTTATTCTCTCCTAGGGATGAATCTCCTAATGGGTTATTCAGTACCAAGTGGTCAGCCCTGACCTCATATACATACAAGAAACATCAAACATAAAACATACCCGGCAGGTTGTATTTATATACTTATGCATTTTGAGCATATACATGTATATATATATATATATATATATATATATATATCCATAACAAAGAAAAAAGAGGCCATGCACTTGGAAGGGGTAGGCAGAGGGAATGGGAGAGTTCAGAGGGAGGAAAGAGGAGAAGGTAAATAAGTAACATTTTAATTAAAAATTTAGAAAATAATAAAATGACCCCCCAAAGCCACAAAAGGTGAACGATGCCTCAGGAACAGCACCCAAGCTTGAATTCCCACATATGTATATCTATACACACAGAGACATGCATCCACATACAAGAAAAAAAAGGAGTGAAGGAAAATTGTCTATATAGACCCCATAAGTAAGCTAATGGTAAGGTTCTGAAATTTTGACTATGTAAAGAATGGTGATGAATACATGTGTTATTGTCAGTCATTAAATAAAGGAATCTTCATCCAAGTTCATCCATCAAAATCATAAGACAGACTCATCTACCTATTCTCTGTGTGTGATTTCCCAATTGAAGAAAATGATGTGTTTACAGGCATTCACTGAGTTCATTTTTCCTTTTAGAGAGGGTCTGCTTTCCACCTCTGAGTATCACAAATGCAGAGGTGTCATTCCATGTGGTCACTAACTTCCAAATAGCTACTTCTCCTATTTTTAAATGTCATGTTGTATTTTATTTCCCTCAAAAAAGTTTTACCTTAAATCAATTATACTCTAGTTTGCTGGTCAGTTTGACAGAATGATTTATTGATAAAAGATAAAATATGTTAATAGCAAACGCATGATGAACACAGTCTCTTTCTCCTCTTCAAAATTTTCCTAAACTCCTAAATATATAATCTAATAAAAACATATGCTACATGCTTCTCTTATTAACATATTTTTTGTTATAAAAATATTGGCCATGACACTCAGGGTGAATGAAGCTTCTACAATGGCCTTTATATAATAAGCCATTCTTGAAAGACAAGATTGCATTGAGTATGTGTGCATGTACATGTGAATGTGTGTGTGGGGGGGGGTGCATATGAAAGTAGAGGTTGTCTTCCCCAATTTCTCTCCACCTTATTTTTTGAGAATGGGCTTGGGCAGAAGTCATGTAGTCTTTAAGGGAACACAGATGCCAACCAAAACTACTATACCCAGCGAAGCTTTCAATCAACATAGATGGAGAAAACAAAATTTTCCATGACAAAACAAAATTCATGCAATACCTACACAGCAACCCAGCCCTTCAGAAGGTACTAGAAGGAAAACTTCAGTCCAACGGAAACAACTACACCAAAGAAAGTATAGGATACAGATAATTTCCCAATGA
>JAQQSO010004902.1:0-12423 GCA_028658305.1 Pachyuromys duprasi | reverse complement strand
TAATTAGGAATAGTGATTCCTCAAGACCCAGCTATACCACTCTTAGGCATATATCCAAAAGATGCTCAAGTACAGAACAAGGACATTTGCTCAACTATGTTCATAGCTGCTTTATTTGTAATAGCCAGAACCTGGAATCAACCCAGATGTCCCTCAGTTGAGGAATGGATACAGAAATTGTGGTACTTTTACGGAATAGAATACTACTCAGCAATAAAAAAGGAGGAAATCATGAAATTCGCAGGTAAATGGTGGGACCTGGAAACGATCATCCTAAGTGAGGTATCCCAAAAGCAGAAAGAAACATATGGTATATACTCACTTATATAGACCTATAGGATAGGAAGGTCATGCTGAAATCTACACACCTAGGGAAGATATACAAGAAGGAGTACCCAGGTTTGTATGATCAATCTTCGTTTAGATGAACAGATAGGATGGACATTGAATGGAGGAAAAAACAAGCAACAGGACAGGAGCATACCAAAGAGGGCCTCTGAAAGAATCAGTATAGCAATGTATCAAAGCAGATATTAAGACTCACAATTAAGCCCTTCTCAGAGGGCGGGAAGTAATAATAAAATTAGGGGAAGTTATTAAGACTTGGGGAGAACAAGTGCTCCACAAAGACCAAACTGAGCAGGGCACAGGGTCTTATATGAGACAGTTTCTCCAACCAAGGACCATATATGGATATGGCCTAGAACCCCTGCTCAGATGTGACCCATGATAGTTCATTGTCGAACTGAAGACCCTAGTAAGGGAAACAGGGAGTGTTTCAGTCTTGAACTTGATGGCTGACTCTTTGACCCTCCCCCATACATGCCAGGGAGTAACTGCCTAGCTAGATCCCAGGGGAGGGCATTGCAGCCAGCCCTGAGGAGATAAGATGATCTGGGGTAGATGGAAGGGTAGGAGGTCCTCCCCTGTTGGTGGACTTGGAGGGCGTGAGGAGGAGATGAGGGAGGTTTGGGGAGGGTGGGAGGGAATGATTGAGGGGGCTATGCATGTGATGCAAAAAACCTAACCCCTGATTAATATAAAAATAAATAAATTAAAAAAAGAATACCTCCATACTTTGACACAAGGAGAAACATGCAGTATTTTCTGTATTCAAGCAAGTTTATTTTTAATAAATATGTATATTTTGTATTTTCTCATAAAAAGTAATATGGCACCTTTTTACAGTAAATACAGGGTGCACTGTAATTAATGAAATCCTCAAAAGCTGTTTTTCAGTATTTAACGGTGCTGAGGGGTGAAGCAAATCATTTTCATGAAGAAAACACTACATTAATAAAATTGCTCTGGCATTGTGTACATAGGGGCATGAGAAAGTGGGCAAGATGGGAGGCCAGAAAATTAGTCAGAATGTAGATACAATGGATCAGTCATGACAGGTAAGTATCTGAGCTAGAGTTCTCTTGAACACCTAGCATAGCCTAATGGCATAAAAAATAATTTAAGTATTGCTGAAGCTCCTTTAACATGTGGAAATAAATCATCAGACTGTACTTCCAGTAATTTATCACAGTCCAGTGCAGTCATGTCAGATATGTAAGAAAGAATTTCATATTTCCCCCAGCTTTCAAGGAATCCCTTTTTTATTGTGAGTTTTGTTTCCGTTAGTAGTATGTAGATGTGTTTAAGAATTAAATATCATAACATATTAAATGTGATCATCTGTATCTTTGTCCACAATAAAGAGTACATCATTGTACTACAATCACAAAAAAGTTTCTTAAATAAACATTGACTATAGTAAAAATAAAAAAATAAAAAAAGAATAGGTAAACGAAGCGATTGAGAAAAATTAGTCACCAATGTCAATGAATGAGTACAGTTTAATATGACTTGTGAATAATGAAACAAGTTGTCTCCTTACACTACAGACTGCTTTTGCGGTATTTCATCTGATTTTCAAAACAAGTCTCATGAGGAAGAAAAATCAAAACAAAACTCAAGTTTCTCGAGATAGAGTAACTGGATAAAGGTGACCAGCTCAGGTCTACAGTTGAACCCGTAGGTGCATGGATCCATGCTGAAAAGCTTCTATTCCTTTCTTATCAGCCTTCAAATATCAAAGAAGGAAGACAGCAAAGTTTATAGTGGAGCTCAAATTCATAGTGGGAACAAAAATATAAGGTTTCTTTGCTTTGTTATTATAGAATTTAAAAACTGTTCTAAGCTATTTAGTGTCAGAATAGAAAAAATAAATTTTAATCGTTGGTGTACAAAAATATTAATTTATTGAAAAGCAAAATCAATATTTAATAATAATAATTTATAATGAATATTTGATTTTCAGATAAGTATTCTTTATTTACCCTAGACAGGGTTTCTGTTTTCCCCCATCCGTGAAGGGGCAAGGAAAGCAAAGTTATCAAGAACCAACAGCTACTTAATTTAGTATGGTTTCCATTACAGTACAAAACACTCAATTTTCCCAGTTTTTAATTTAAGTTCAGAGAACAGAACATATTATCCGTAAGGACAAAGAACACTTTAACTCCTTATGAAGGCTGGGCATATACCAGATGTAACAGGAAAACTATTTGAAAGCAGAACTGATCCTGTACTTAAAAAGTTCTCAGTGAGCTGTACTTCATCCTATGCTCTCTTGCTTATCTGCAAGATCCTAGGAACGCTATATAACATGAAAATCTAAAGAGAAAATAGAGAGTTTGTACTTTGAGAGTTTCACCTTATTAAAAGGAAATAAAATTCCACTCATAGTAAATGATTTGTTGGGCATTAAGCAAATACTAAGGAATTACGACTGCCTCATACCTTCCTCACTTGACTCTTTATAGCATCACTCTATATGAAAGCTAGGTCCATAATATTGTGAAAGAACACTTAACTTATAGATTGATAGCCTAGATTTAAGGATCTTTCTCCAAGAACTATCCATTGACTCAGACAAACCCTCTTAAGAGTCTTAGATTTTACAAATTTTAATTAAAATTCTCACCCCGATTATATCACCGGGATGCTAAAACAAAATTCTCATACAAGCTATATTACAAGAATGGGGACACTAGTAAGATAACACACAGACAAGTGCTTTGAAAACTTGAAGTTCATCAGAAGTAATGGTGGTAATGGTGATAATAAGAGTGATTATTAAGTCCCTCTTGTTTTCAAATTCCAGTTCAAAGTGCTTCTATTAGAAGGAGTACTACAAGCTTTATTGTGAGAATCATTGGAAGTGATGAGATGTGTGTGTTTTGATCCATTCTTAAAGATAAAGGAACACTGACAGGTTTGTTGAATATAAAAGGATGCCTAGTTAAATTCAAATTTCATGTAAATAGAAGATAGTAGAAACAGGTTCCAAATATTACTGGAGACACATTTTTATACTAATAAGGTATTTGAAGTTTATATTTCAGTGGGTATTCTCTATTTTTATTAACTGTATATTAAAACCTCAATAATTGGAGACCATCATGGTTTCATCTGTGTTGTTACAGCAAAAAATATAAAGTAATTTATAAGCAGCACAAACTTGTTCATGAATGTGGTGTCTGTGATGGTCACAACCAAGGTGATAGGAAGTTCAGCATCTAGTGACCACAGTTTGTGATTTCAAGATGATGTATTTTATTGTGTTCTCATATGGTAGAAGGAGCAAACAAATCCCTTGTAGTTCTTTTTAATGCCTTGTATGATGGCTGTGAACCCATGGTTTACTGATTTTCCCCAGGTTCTACTTAATATTATAACATCAGTGATTGAGTTTAATATGTGGATTTGGGGTGGTGCAGGATACATTAATACCTTAATAGGAAGGGATTTCTGGGTAGTGTAGAAAATGGTATATGAAAGCAATAGCTTGAGACAATTTCCTAGTCTTTATTGTAGCTATGTGGGACTGTAAAGACAAAAGCACAATGGCTACTTTAACATAGGATCTCATAGAACACAGAACCTGTGAAATGACTATTTTTAAGGCAGTTATCTGTCTGTATGGTGGCACATACTTGTAACCCTAACAGTTGTGAATTAGATACAAGAAGATCAGCACTTCAAGAGTAACCTTGACTAAATTAGAAGCTCCAGACCAGCTGGGATCATATGAGGCCTTATTAAAAAAAAAAAAGGAGAAAGAAAGGAGTGGAAGCAGAGAGGATTGATGGGAAGAAGAGAAGAAGAGTAGGTGGGTGGCCAAGCAGCAATTTCTGTTGGTTGTGAGGTCAATAAGTTTAGAGAGGAAAGGAAGAAATTGAGATCTACTAGTTTCACTGTCAAGCCTATATCATACCTGCTAGAAGGAAGGGAAGGTGTTAGCTTATAGGCAGCCTGCTTCTTGGTTGGGTTGCCTACTAACCTATGATGTCATCATGTGCTGCCCACCAGATATGTGACAGACGTGCTTCAGCTGCGCAGGCACAGCTATTAAAGGACCAACCCCCTGTCTTGTCCCACTTCCAATGTCTATCCTGTTTGCCTTTCTGATTGAGGATTAAGCATCTTCCCTAGCATCCTCCTTGTTGTTTATCTTCTTTAGGACTGTAGATTTTAGTATGTTTGTCCTATATTATATGGCTAATATTCACTTACAAATGAGTATATACCATGTATGTCTTTCTGCTTCTGTGTTACCTCACTCGGGATGATCTTTTTAGTTCCTGCCATTTGCCTGAAAATTTCGTGATTTCTTTGTTTTTAATAGCTGAGTAGTATTCCTTCCACAGGGGGACTCAGGAAGATACTACCCATGAGGGTATCAAAGCAGATGTTGAGACTCATAGCCAAACTTTGGACAGAGTACAGGGAATGTTATGGAAGAAAGGGGAGATAGAAAACCTGGAGGGAACAGGAGCTTCACGAGGAGACCAACAGAGCCAAAAACTCTGTGCTCAGGGAGTCCTGTACAGGCTGATGAACCAACCAAGGAACATGCATGGAAAGGACCTAGACCCCCTGCTCAGGTGTAGCTCTTGAGCAACTCAGTCTCCATGTGGGTGTCCTAGTAAGTAGAACAGGGGCTTTCTTTGATCACCTCCCCCTGGCAAGGTGGCCTAAGTAGTCCACAGAGTCAGTCAGTCCAGACAGTCTTAATGAGACCTGATAGGCTAGGGTCAGATAGTAGGGAAGGAGGACTTCCCTTATCAGTGGACTAGGGGAGGAGCATGGGGAAGAAGAGGGAGGGAGTGTGAGATAGAGAGGCAATAAGGGAGGGAGCTACGTGGAGATACCAAGTGAATAAATTGTAATGCTTAATAATAATAAAGGAAAAAAATAAAGGACCAACCTACCACTTTGTCTCTGTTACTCTCCTCTCTTGCTTTCTCCACCTGCCTTTCTTTCCTGCCCTCTCACCATGTCTATCTCTCCTTTTCCTCTCTATCTCTCTACCTCCATCTAATAAATCTCTTTTATATAATATCTGTTGTGTGTGTGGCATCATTTTTAAATAAATACTAACTGAAGAACCATTTATCCTAAAGCTTCCAGCACTCTACTAATTAATTGTTGTCCCTGGGAAGGAGAATAAAGGGTATTATAGTATGCTATTCCAATTTGGGAGTTTAATATAATTGAAAAACAGTCCATGCATAGGAAAGCTCTCTTCCCTCTTCTCTGTTTGGCTAAAACCAGGGTATAAATGCCCCATTTTGAAGGTGTTTCTCCTCCCCTCTCTCCTAGCAGGAAAAAAGACTCTTAATCACAAGATTGTTAATCACCAAGACAACCAAAGGTTCTTATCGGCTCAAAAACAAATGCAAAATAAACCTTAGTAAATAACCTTTATCTTCCGAGAGCCTCTATATTTGTCTTCTTGCAATTTAGTATGCCTAGATACTCAAGTCCTCTTCCTTTGTTTTGTGACTGCTCCTCAAACTCATTGCCTTTTGTTAAAATTTCATTTAAGCTGGTATGTTTGACTGCCTCTTTGTGGTTTTCACTTCCTTTTCTATGAGATCTCTATGCCATGTAAAAATATTAACATCAAATAAAATGTGTCTTTTCTTTAGTTAATCTGTCTTTTGTCTGCTGAAATTGCAGGGCCTTGTGTGCAAAACATAAAAAGACAGAGGAAAAGGTTTCATCTACCCCACAGGCTTATTGACACTCTCACATACTGAAGCTGCAAAACCCCTTCAGATGAGCTATTTCTGAAAGCTTAAGAAAAAGCTCATAGGCAGTAAGGATTGTAAGAGCTCAGTGTATCTGAAATGTAATGTGGTAAGAATAGTATGATTCCCTCTCTTGCTACAGATGATATAAGAAAGGGATGGAAGAGTTTTGCTGCCAGACACCCCTAGAACCTACAAAGATGAAAAACCATCTAAGAATGGGATAAATTTTATTATCCCATTATCGGTTCCAAATTACTTATTGAGCATGCACCTTATGGTAACATACGGATAGATAGATAGATAGATAGATAGATAGATAGATAGATAGATAGATAGATAGATATTTTATATCTAGAAGAATGATATAGTTCCTACTTAGAATGTAGTATTGTAAACATTATTACAGAGATGTAGCTAGACTAAAACCAAATGGGCCAATGAGACGCCTCAGTGAATAAAGATACTTCTTGCCAAACCTAATGAGCTGTGTTTGATCCCTGAACTCACATGGTTAAGGGGGAGAACTCACATAGACCTCTGAACTCTATACACATACACATTGTGGCATTAATGATGTGTCATGGGCATTAATGGCATACACAGAGATTGATAGATAGATAGATACACAGACAGACAGACAGAGACAGACAGACAGACAGAGATAGGTAGGTAGGTAGATAGATAGATAGATAGATTTATATGTAGATACATACATACACAAAGAGATGTAATAGAATACTAACAAAATAATGGTAAATACCAAGAAAAAATAAATCAACTAAAAAACATAAACAGCACTTTAAAAATATTTCAAAGATCAACCATTAAAAATGGTTGGGCACATAGGCAACTAAGTATATCCAGGAAATATTTGTAGATAAAAATGATAGGACTAACCTATGTATTTGCTGAATGTATGGGTTCAGAGGTGAGGGATATCAAAATCAATGTGTCAGGTATTAGCTGAGAAACTTAGTCAACAGTGGCTTACTAGTAAGATGAATGTGGGGAGAGAATACTCATTCCTTGGGATATCCAAGGTCAAAAGGAAACCAAACCTTACCTTTGTGAAACTTCTTAATGCCAAAGAGCTTAATACAATTTGTTCTGAATAGTTACAGGTGCTTCTGGTATCTCAAGCCTTATAATTGCAAAAAAAAAAAAATTAGCCATCCTAAAGTAGCCAAAATATGTTAAGTGTCTGCCTCTACTACATAATTCATTTGACAGGTGGTATAAACTTAACTATTTGCTTGTCACATGAAGTAACATGGCATACATTTATTTCTATAATAGAATTCTTATAGACAGATTACTGATGTTTCTTGCTTCCTCAGAATTTGATACAGTACTATGTAAAAAGTCTTTAGTAAATATTTCTAGTTGACAAAAAGTTTAATGTCTACAAATATGAAGTTCTGAAAATGCTATTAAACATGATCACTGTATTTTTAAATGACTAACCAGTCAAATTAGATAAATCAATAAATGTATCCTATCTTTAACAGTGGGCAACCATATGTGAATCCAAAATTTTGAACAAAGGCAACTGAAAGGTAATAGAATAAAAAATGTGAGTTGGAAATGAGTTTGTTTCATAAACAATGATAAATAACTATTTCTAGATGGTCTTAAATTTGAAGTGGTTAGGTCCTCTAAAAAATATGAAATGTTCTGGAAAATAAAGAACTGATTTTTGGTTTAAATGCCAGTACAAGAAGTGGTCTGAGAATCTGGTAAGCTTGGCAAAATGTAGGAACATGGCAGAGCATACTAATTACAGAAACCTTTAATAAGATAGTCAAGTTGGTATTTAAAGAATACCTGTGACTAAAGACTAAGAGGGAGCAAAATGATGGAAAAGGGGACAGAGACACAAATCAATGGTGAGTGAGAGACAAGAGGAGTTTCAAAAGTCAGAAAATCTGGGAAGTTCAGCTTCTCATTTAGTAAAACCAAACCAGCCTGATTACATTTAAACCCAGAGACATAACAGCTTGGTAATAATATATGCGTATTTATAAACAATTCAGTTATTAGGCCTCAGCGATCGACAAAGGGAAGTTAAATAAAGCAAAAATAGCAAAACTTGTGAATGGAATCACTAGTATAAGCTACAGTACCAGAAGTTGTGCAGGTATTTTCAGTCTCCAAGTTGTACTTTTTATGGGTCTAAGTCACGCATCTGATCTTTGAATAGTTTCAGTAACCATGTGTAATAGGCACTGTAATATACCATCTAGTTTCTTTTTAATGAAGAAATTCTTGCCTCAGTTGCTGAGAGTGTTGTCAGTGTAGACACCTGTCAATTGGCCCCTCAGGTTTGCTGACACTTCTCAAGGTCATGTTTTCCTCAAAGAGATACATTCTAATGACTAAAACAGATGAAAGCATAAAAGCCTTGTTGCTTGAGCCCAGCTTTTGACCCATGACTTTTACATTGCTTAGTTTACAGATTCACTCCTACATGAATCTGTGTCTTTCCTCTGTCTTCCACATGATACTTAAGAAGCCTCTTGTAAACCAAACTCCTTTCCAATACCTGCCTCCTGGGAAAATCTATCTGTGACTTGACATATTCTCCGACATCAGTTAACTGTCTGCATGTTACAGCTTAGACAAAGGCCTATTTTATTCTCAGATTCCATAAAGTACTAAGGTAGGAAACTTTTAGGACATGTTCAACCTCAGATTCCCACTGTTTTTCTCTTTCTGCTCTGCCATCCTCAGCATGTTGGCTTTGTGACTGATCTTGGTACTTTTCATAGTCACAAGATAGCATCACGTGTTGAAATGAAAATATCCTGCAGAATAAAAAAAAATACACTTCTCATGTGGATCTTTTTTAAGAGCCAAACACCCTTCCGCAGAAGCCATCTGGCCAACCTTTCCTTAGTTACTGGCCAGAGCTGATGTTCACATTTCTCTCCAAACCAGATACTGGAAAGGAAATGAGATATTTGAGATTTCAGATTCCATTTAGGATCTGCTCCTGAACCTATTGGAAGACGGATGTATCCTTAAAGAATTCAAGGTAACTATATCACCACAATCCTACAATGTGTTCATTCAACATTTTCCTTCCAAGCAAATCATTTTATATAATCTAAAATCTAGGTTAGGTAGCTGGAGGGAAGTGTTATTTTTATATAAAGCACCTGGATGGACCTTCTGTGAATCTTCTTACAAGGACAATGAAATGACGTGTTATGGCCACAGGGTGTGATATGCATGTTCTTGTTTTCTAACCACCGGTGAACACTTAGGCATATGGATATTTTCACTAGGGCTTCATTTCAGTTAAAAGAAGCAGTATCTCACATCCTGTATTAATTTCATTGACTTTGGAAATCAGTGATGCCCAATTTCAAAACTAGCCAGCCACAACAGGACAAATACTATAGGCTTATACTTCTTTGAGGTACCTGGAGTAATGAGTTTTTCTAGAAAAGGAATTAGAATGGTAGTTGTCAGGCACTGGGGTGGGATGATTAAATAAAAAGTGATTGTTTGATAGGTTCAGGATTTCAATTTTGGAAGACTAAAAAGAAGTTCTGTGGGTGGATGATAATAGTTGCATAGTGATGTGATGGTACTTAAACACTGCTGAATTGTACCCTTAAATGGTGACAGCAGAAAAACGTATGTACATTTTACCATGATTAGAAGAAGCAGGGAGTGGGGATATAGTTCAGTGGTAGATCACTTGACTAAAATGTTCAAAACTCTGAGTTTTTATCTCCAGGACTTAGAGAGAAAAAATATACTTATAGTATGCCTGTGAGAAGAAAACCCCAATAGCTTGGGTCTTTGACAATTTTTAAGAATTAAAATATAAACGCATCTTATTCTTCCTTCCTCTCCTTCCTTCAGAACCCTCCTTTCCCTTCTTAAATTTATGGCCTCTTTTTTCCTCAGTTATCACTGTTGTGTGTGTATGTATGTGTGTATATACACATACAAGCATACACACATATACATATATACATACATACATATATAAAAACAACATCAACCAGCTGAGTGAGTTTAATGTTTAATGTTACTTGTATGTATATGATTTCAGGGCTGACCATTGGCATTGAAAACCAATCAGGAAGCTCATCCCTTGAAGCTTCTCTTTACAGCACACAGGGACCATCATAGAAAGCCATGGCTGGTTAAAATTTAGTCATTTTAATCACCCACTGGAATTCTTTTTACTTATAAATATATACTTCTAAAATATTATATTATTATGTTATATTATATTACATTAGTAATATAGTTTGGAGCATTTAAAAATACTGTTTTGTTTTATTTTATGTGTTTGAGTATTTGCCTACATACATGTATATGCACCCCATGCATGCCTGGTGCCAGAGAAGGTCAGAAGAGGGTGTCAGATACCCCATAACTTGAGGTAAGGATGGTTGTGAGTGACTGCATGGGAGCGAGGAATCAAACTCAGGTCCTTTGCCAGAGTAACAAGCGCTGATAACCACTGATTTTAACAATAATGGCAAATGGTTATGGCTCTAGATCATCCATCATGTAGCAAAGTTTGTTCTAAAAAAAAGTTTGAATTGAAATGGTCAACTATTCCTAAATGTTGATTGTCTTAAAAAGGATTGAGCCATTCCAGTTAAGAAAACAAGATGCAACCGAATTCAAGACAAACTTGCCCCTGGTGATGCAGCCTTGTCAGGCAAGAGGAAGAGTATCCAGGCAGTCCTAAGGAGATTTCATAAACTAGGGTCAGATGGCAGGGGAGGAGAACTCCCCCCACCCCTTTCATTAGACTAGAGGAAGGGGGGGGAGAGAAGAAGGAACGAAGATAGGACAGGGAGGAGATGAGGGAGGGGGGTTAAATTGGGATATATAATAAATAAATTGTAAAAAATTAAATTAGATTGGGGGAAGAAGGGATGGAGGTATGGGGGGATACAAAGTGAATAAACTGTAATTAATAAAAGGAAAAACAAAAACGTGTTTAGGAAAAAGATTAAATTAAATTGAAAAAGAACAAGATGCATGGGTACTTTTCTAATTTACTCCTTATCTATGAATATATTAGTGACATTAGTTTGAACTGTGAGATTAAAAATCTGTGGTGGATAAAATGTGATCAAAATTGGCTATGTATATGAATGTATTTTAATAGCTTCACTAAGAATTACACAAATCTCATCCCTAACCAAAGTATGTCACTATAATAAATGTCAGCTCATCTACTTCTTCCCCCCGCCCCCCAAAATGATAAAATTTCTTCTTTATTAGAGGGAACTGCCAGAGACCGTATTAGGTCTTTTCTTTTTTTTAATGTAATTTATTTATTTTTATATTAATCACAGGTTAGGTACTTTGCGTCCCAGGTGTAGCCCGCTCCCTCATTCCCTCCCACTCTCCCCATCCTTCCCTCATCTCTTCCCCGCCCCCTCCAAGTCCACCTACAGGGGAGGACCTTCTCCCCTTCCATCCGACGCCATTTCATCTTGTCTCCTCAGGGCTGGCTGCATTGTCCTCCCCTGGGATCTAGCCAGGCTGTTACTCCCTGGCATGTATTGGGGAGGGTCAAAGAGCCAGCCATCAAGTTCATGACTGAAACAGTCCCTGTTCTCTTTACTAGGGTCTTCAGTTGGACACCAAGCTACCATGGGCCACATCTGAGAGGGGATTCTAGGCCATATCCATATATGGTCCTTGGTTGGAGAAACTGTCTGGGAAAGGCCCCTGCGCCCTGTTCAATTTGGTCTTTGTGGAGCTCTTGTTCTCCCCAAGTCTTACTAACTCCCCCTATTTTTATTATTATTCTCAGCCCTCTGCCGAAGGCTTGGTTGTGAGTCTTAATATCTGCTTTGATACATTGCTATATTGATTCTTTCAGAGGCCCTCTTTGGTATGTTCCTGTCCTGTTGCTTGTTTTATTCTCCATTCAATGTCCATCCCATTTGTTCATCTAAACAAGCATTGATCATACCAACCTGGGTCCTCCTTCTTGTTTATCTTCCCTAGGTGTACAGATATCAGCATGACCTTCCTATCCTATAGGTCTATATAAGTGAGTATATACCATATGTTTCTTTCTGCTTTTGGGATACCTCACTTAGGATGATCATTTCCAGGTCCCACCATTTGCCTTCGAATTTCATGATTTCCTCCTTAATTGCTGAGTAGTATTCCATTGTGTAAAAGTACCATAATCTCTGTATCCATTCCTCAGCTGAAGGACATCTGGGTTGTTTTCAGGTTCTGGCTATTACAAATAAGGCAGCTACGAACATAGTTGAGCAAATGTCCTTGTTGTGTACTTGAGCATCTTTTGGATATATGCCTAAGAGTGGTATAGCTGGGT
>JAQQSO010004901.1:0-12424 GCA_028658305.1 Pachyuromys duprasi | reverse complement strand
TTTATCATATATTGGCAACCTTTTTAATGCCTAGAGACTGTTTATCACAGGAAGATCTTTCTATCTCCCTCTTCTTCCATAAGGTTTCTGGCACTCTGCCCAAAGATTGGCTATGAGTCTCAGTATTTTCTTTGATACCTTGATAGGTAGAGTCTTTCAGAGGTCTTCTATGTAAGGCTCCTGTCCTGTTTTTTGTCTTTTCCTACTTCCAATGATTATCCTGTTTGCTCTTATGAATGAGGATTAAAGATGTTCCCTAGGGTCTTCCTTGCTGTTTAGCTTCTTTAGGACTATAGATTTTAGTATGTTTATCCCATATTATATGGCTAATATCCCCTTATATGCCATCTGTGTCTTTTTGCTTCTGGGTTAACTCATTCAACAACAACATAGATGTCCCTCAATAGAGGATTGGATATGGAAAGTGTTACATATACACAATGGAATATTACTCAGCAATTAAAAACAAGGATATCATGAAATTTAAAGGCAAATGATGGGAACTAGAAATGATCATTCTGTAGCCCCTTTTTAATATTAGATTTTTAATATTAGAGTTCTTGAATTCTTTATATATTCTGGATATTAACCCTCTATCAGATGTAGGGATGGTAAAGATCTTTTTCCAGTCTTTGATTGTTGTTTTGTTCTGATGACAGTGTCCTTTGCTTTACAGGAGCTTTTCAGTTTCATGGGGTCCCATTTTTTGATTGTTGATCTTAGCCTAAGCTATCCATGTTCTGTTCAGGAGGATGTCTCCTGTGCTAATTCATTCAAGGCTCTTCCCCACTATTTCTTCTTACAGTTTTAGTGCGTCTGGTTTTATGTTGCCATCTACTTGGACTTTTCTTTTGTAAAGTCTTTGATCTAGTCTTACTAGAGAAAGAGGATCCAGATAATCCTGGTGAGACCTGATAGGCTAGGTTAGGATTGTAGGGAAAGAGGACCTTCCCTATCAGTGGACTAGGGCTATGTGAGGGACAAACGTAGGAAGGAGGGTAGGAAGGATGGAGGGTGGGATCAGGAGGAGATGGTGGAGGGGGCTACATCTGGGATACAAAGTTAATAAATTTTAATTAATAATAATAATAACAACAACAATATAAGGAAGCATTCTGGATATATGACTAGAGTGGCATAAGACTTTCTTTTCAAGGCTTTGAGTGAGTCTCTCTAAGTCCTACACACATACACACACACACACACACACACAGAGAGAGAGAGAGAGAGAGAGAGAGAGAAACAATTCTAACAAAAGGAGACAATGGACAATGCAGCCTGGCCTATTCAGGCCTTCTTCTATCAGTGAGGTGTTATAAAAATACTATTTCTTATATAGAAGCAGTTGGATTCTAGGTATATGGCTCAGACTGTGGTATGTACCACAAAATAATGAGAACCTTAGTTGAATTTTCAACATACTTGTTAGTTAATTTTCCTGAAATGGAGAGGTTCAGAGTTGATGAGAGATCCAGTCTCAAAGAATAAGGTGAAGATTAATGGGGGAAGACCCACCATAAAGCTCTGGCCTCCACAAAAATGTATGCATATATAAGCATACATACTCTCTCTCTCTCTCTCTCACCTCTCTCTCACATGCGCATACACACCAAGTTAAAAAAACAAAAACAAAAACTTAAAAACCAGTTATGAAGAAAATTTTATCTGAAATTGAATTTTTTCCCAGGAGGAATTTTACTTGTTTGTTTGGTTGGCTTTTTGTTTATTTACTATTTAAGTTATTCATTAATTTTAACACTAAAGAGGGATAGATAGATAGATAGAGATTTGAATCATGAGTAAAACATGAAATTGCACACACAATGTTGAAAAATGAGATGCTAGTATTAAACATATTTTTGAATTTTAATACCAGAGATCTAGTTTCATTTGTTTAACAATGGTGAAATATTTCAAGAAAAAAAAAACTTGAGAGGAAGAGTTTATTCAATAATGTCAGGATACAGTACATAATTACAGGAAGGCAAAACAGTAGATAAAACACGAATCACATCACAACCACTCTTAAGAGCAGAAGAAGTAAATGCACACAGTCCTGCTTGCTTATTGACACGACTGCTCACTGGAGGCTTTCTCTTCTCTTCTGCTCTTCTGGAGACACTGTCTGGGGAATGGTGCTGCCCACAATGGGGGGGGGGGGATTTTCTTCTGTCACATAACTATCAAAACAGCTCGCCATAGACCTGGCCACAAGGCAACTTCACTGATATAATGCTATAATTTCTCCTTAAGACTATTCTGAGATCATTCTAGGTTGTATCAATTTGAGAGATAGAATCAGACAGTATCTACCAGAACCAGTGTACACACCTCCTATACAACAACAATCATAGTCAGATTTTAGACAAGTTCCATTATCTCAAGATAATTTATGAGTCTTTTCACATCCAATTCCATATCAGTCATTCAGGATCTAGAAAGCATCTGCCTTCACTATAGACTTTAGCCAGTTCTGTTCAAGAATTCCAATGAATGATAACACACATTAAAGGGCATTCTGTTTTTGAATACAAGCATGTTAATCAGATCAAATAAAATATTGCTTTTGTCATTGGTACAGAAAGATACTCTGCACATTACCAAATAAGAAATATAAACAACACCACCACAAACTGTTTGATCTACAATGCTTTGTATATGTCTAACCCTATATGTTAGTTACAGTGACACAGACTTGTTTGAGTAACCAATCAATATCTGATTTGATTGAAGAATGACTCCACAAGATGGAAAGCATACCTAACATTACTTGGGTGTCCAAGAATCTGAAACCAAATAGCCCCAGTCAGGAACCTGGGCTAAAACAGAATACTAGTGTTCTAAATAACAAATAAACAAACAAAAAACAAAAGTACTACTATATCCATAGATCAGTGCCTTGCCTAGCTATCATCAGAGAAGCTTCCTCCTGCATTAGATAGGAACAAATATGAAGACCCCAGCCAGACTTTGGCAGAAAATGAGAGGCCTTGGGACAACAAGCCTTAAATAGGATGTCTTCATCAAATCTCTCTCCTCAGGTGTCAGGGAACTCTATGAAAGGGGAAAAAGAACTAAGACAGGAGCCTACCACAGAGGGACAATGAAAGAGTCTACCCAGCAGGATATTAATGTGGATTCTGAGACTCATAGCCAATCTTTGGACAGAGTGTAGGGAATGTTATGAAAGAAAAGGGAGAAAGACCTGGAAAGTTCTGGAGCTCCACAAGGAGAGCAACAGAACCAAAAAATCTGGGCCCAGGGGTCTTTTCTGAGACTGCTACTCCAACCAAGGACCATGCATGGAGATAACCTAGAACCCATGCACAGATGTAGCTCATGGCAGCTCAGTGTCCAAGTGGGTACCCTAGTAAGGGGAACAAGGGCTGTCTCTGACATGACCTCAGTGGTTGGTTTTTTGATCACCTCCCCTTGAGGGGAGAGGCAGCCTTATCAAACCACAGAGGAAGACTATGAAAGACAGTCCTAATGAGACCTGATAGGCTAGGATCAGATGGAAGGATAGGAGGTCCTCCCCTATCAGTGGACTGGGGAAAGGGAAAGGGAGGAGATGAGGGAAGGAGGAGGACAGGATTGGGAGGGGAAGAGTGTGGGGGTTACAGTTGTGATACAATGTGAATAAATTGTAATAAATAAAAATTATATTAAAAAGTATCAAAATCCATGAAAAATATTTTGAAAGCCTCCATTAAAGGTTTTATATTATAAAGCAATAAAATAAAATAAAATAAAATAAAATAAAATAAAATAAACAGAAGGGACAGAGGATACCAGAAAAGCAAGGCCCTCTAAATTCAACAGGGTCAAAGCTCATAAAATCTCACAGAGACTGAGGCAGCAAGCACATAGCCTGCACAAGTCCACACCATGTCCTTTACACACACATATATACATGGCTTCCAGTGTAGTGTTTTCATGGGGTCTCCTAAGTATGCGAATGAGCAGGTCTCTATTTCTTGTGCCATCTCTTGGGCTCTTTTCCTTATGTTTGTTCCAATTCCTATGTGTTAGTTTTTGTTTTATTTATTTATTTTTTAATGATTATCCCTTAGAAATCTGCTTGTTTTCTAATGAGAGATAAAGGATCTGGAAGGGAGACAGGGTGAGAAGAACTCAGAGTAGTAATGGGATGGAAAACCATAATCAGGATATATTATAGGAGAAAAAAATACATTTATAAAACACAGGGAAAATTATTTTTTAGTTCTTTTTTGTTTTTTTTAATATTTTTTATTTTTTATATTAATCACAGGTTATTTACTTTGTATTCCAGCTGTGGCCCCCTCCCTCATACCCTCCCAATCCCATTCTCTCTCCCAAAGGACTACTTTTTATACCAGCTGTGGTGATTTAAGCTAGGACTGTTGTCATTAAAAGGTTCTCTCTCCCATTTCCCTCCTTCCACCTACTTCCGATGTTTAGCTTATTTCCCATTGTCAGTGAGATTCAAGCATCTTCCCTAGGGAAACGGATACAGAGACCCACACCCAATAAGTAGGCCGAGCTTTGAGAGTTCTATGTTAGACTGGGAAAAAGGATTTAAGTAGCCAGATGGGTCAAGGTCACCACAAGAAGACCTACAGAATCAGCTAACCGTGGCCCATGGAGACTCATAGAGACTGAACTGGCAACCAAAGAACATGCACGTACTGGGCCTAGACCCAACACATATTAGCAGATGTGCAACATGGTCAACATGTGGGTTCCCTAACAATGGGAGCAGGAGCTGTCTCTGACTCTGTTACCCAACACTGGATCCCTTTCCCATAGTTGCGCTGCCTTGTCTGACCTCAGTGGGAGGGGATGAGCTCAGTTCTGTGACTTGAGTTGCCCAGGTGGGTTGGTACCCTTTGGAAACCTTCCTTACTTTGAGAAGAAACAGAGGGAGAGTTGGGGGAGGGGAAGGAGAGGGGCATGAGAGCAGGACTGGGAGGAGAGGTGAAAAGAGTCTGAGATGGGGCTATAAAGTGATTAAATACATTAAATGAATGTGAAAGAAAGTTTTCTCACCTATGTGACATTTGATGCTGGATTTTAGCTGAATCCAACCTGATTCTTTTTTTTTATATATAAAGCAATTTAACATTTTTATATTAATTACAGTTTATTTACTTTGTATCTCAGCTGTAGTCCACTTCCCCATTCCTTCCTAATCCCACTCTCCCTCCCTCATCTCCTCCCTGACCCTCTCTAAGTCCACTTATAGAAGAGGTTCTCCTCCCCTTTCATCTGACACTAGCTTATCAGGTCTCACCACGAGTGGCTGCAATGTCCTCCTCTCTGGCCTAGCTAATATATCTGGGCACAGGGGCTTGGCTGAGATTGATTCTCCAACCAAGGACCATGTATGGATATAACCTAGAACCCCTGCTCGGTCGTAGCCCATGGTAGCTCAGTATCCAAGTGGCTTCCCTAGTAAGGGGAATAGGGGAATAGGGACTGTCTCTGTCAGGAACTCTATGGTTAGGTTAGCTCTTTGACCTCCCCAGACCCCCGTGGGAGGAGCAGCCTAGCTAGGCCAACTTGATTCCTAAGAAGAGAATCTATTTTGAAGGACTTTTAAAGAAATAGCCACAGACATCTTTCGGTTTTGCTTTTTCTCAGGATATATTTTAGAGATTCCTGTGCTATCTGTGTATAAGTTCTTTGGTTTCCAGGTATTCTCTTGGGTAAATATATTATCGTCTTCTTTTCCATTCACTTGTGGATAGCTGTTAGGATTGTTTTTAGTTTTGTATTTTGGAATGAATTTAGATACCATATCACTTATAAAAAGATAGCATGTGAATAATAATTTAACATTTATGGGGTACTATAGTAAGTGTAAGAGTAAATTTATTCTGAATCATACAGCAAATATTTTGTTAGCCTTGTTATGAACAGCCAAATTGTATTGCAAAGTGGTTGTACATTTTTCAACCCCATCAAAAATGTCAGACAGTTACAGCTGCGACACACATGACTCTTGGAGGGCTGGATGCATAACAGTGTCTGGTTGCACTTTTCATTTGTATTTCCATGAAAATTCATCTGTTCATTGACCATCTGCCTTTTTCAAGTGTCTGCTCAAGTATTTTGCATAATTTTAATGAGTCATCTTTCAAGCATATTTTAAGGTCTTTGGCATAAACATTTTTAACACACAATGAGAATAAAAACATGGAACATACTTTATGTCCAGCTGTTGAATGGTTAGTGGTAACATGATGGGGCAATAGGTGTTAATTATTGAAATTTAAATTCATCATTTAAAACAAGTTATGCCTACTCCAGATTTGAGAAATATTTGATTAAAATTATACGTAGATTTTTTTATTACATTTCTCCCAGAAGACATCTATTTCAAAATTTTTTTATAAAGTATGAAGTAGTTTTATAGTCCTTAACACCCCTCCCTCGACGCAGATCCAATTTTGTCATCATTTAGTAAATGAAAGGGTATTATCACTCATTGAACTTCCATAATATTTCAAAAACTATACACACACACAGATACACACACTTATTTGTGGTTAGTATACATGTATATGCTTAAACAGGTGGCATAGCATATATAATGCAAAAATCCTAAATAAACTTTTGAGAAGGTGCTAAAGTTTTCTTGGTTAGTTCATATTCTTTCTATTTTCATAAGGATTTGAAACCAATTCTCATTTCATTTGGGTTACTCTGACAGTTTAGATCAATTTATGAAGAGTCAAGAAACAAATTCATGACTGAGCAGTAGTGAATTGGTAATTTCCAAAAACCAGATTTACAATTTGATTCTGTTATTAGAAAATATACTCTGTTATAGAAAACTTTTCAAATTGTTGACAACTGTTCTCTGATCTGTCTCTGTGAATGATTCATGCGCGAAGAAGATATAATTCACATGAGCTGTTTGGAAATGTCCTTCCAGACCTACAACCACTACTTTACTAAATGAGCATAATCTCTAGATACATTCTAAATATTTTTCTTCCCACAGATAATTCTAACTCTCACCACTCATCAAGAAAAATTGTGTTGCCCTAGACAGAGCCCATCATAGAAAACCACAAATAATCAAAACCCAGAGTAGGGGAGCCCAGTCCCAATGGAGACATCTGTAATACAACTCCAGCGACTGAGGCTTAGATATCACTGTGGAATAGAAGATGGAAAGATTGTAAGAATAAAAAACTTGGGAAGTTTCCTATGAGGTTGTGTTTCCTAGGAAGGTCTGAAGTCTTGCCCACGTGGCTGCTAAACATGGCCCCCAAAGGAAGCTACCAATAGACATACTAATGTGGATGGTTGGAAAACTCAGGATATTCTGCTCTTAGACAAAATCCACAGGCATCTAACAAATGCTGAAAGAGTGAGAAATAGTCTTCCCCAAGGAACAGCACATGGATTAGTTATCATTAGTACTGGCTTTGATAATTTTATTTTGACATTCTAAGTATTTGAGTTTCACTTATAAGTTCTTTGATTTTGTAGTTGTGTGCATGTGTAGACTTATTAAGCTTATAAAATTTGAATAACACTTCCTGAATGCTTTTTAATTTCCTGAACTATTTCTTCATTACTTTTATTTCTGGTGCTTGATTGTCTGCAATTATATTACATGGTATTATATTATGAGACATTTAGAGTTGAGTTTCCTGAAATATTTCTTTTTTCCCTTATGTTGATATTTAATTGTCTCCAATTACATCACCTGTTATTTTTCTATACATCACTTGAAATATATGTTTATAGGATTATTTTTATTACTCTTTCATATCATCAATCTCATTATGTTTGTTTTGTGTGGCTTGTTGCTTGAATATGTTGTCTTATGGTTCTGTTGGTTTATTTTGTTATTTTATGTCTATTTTTTATGATACTGCTGGTATTGTTCATGTTTACTTGTTTATTTTCTACCCTAATCTAACAGCTTCTTAAACATCTATTAATACCATTTCATCATTTTCATCATTTTTATGTCTACTTTTACTGACAAGTTTTTTCCCTTGTGATTACATTAATTACTTGCAGAGTTATGGGCTAACAAGAATTACAAATATTAATTTATTGAAAATTAAATGTCATTATTTCATTTTAAGAGCTATAAGCTTATTGTTTAAGAAGATGTTTAAGGGTTCATAAGCTTAAACTTCTAGGATTTTAAAGTTCTTATAAGCCAGACCATGTTCATCTTCACTGAGTATTTTAGAAAAATTTGCAAGGCATAAATCATACTGACCCTCAGATATATTGAGCAATTTGTGGCTCCTCTTTATTCTGGACTGCCTTCCCAAGAATATTGTGGACTCAAAAGGGAGAGCAGATGGAGAAGAGACAACTGACTATGACTCCCAGAGACTTTATCTGACATAGCATCCATGACAGTAGCTAGAAAAGTATTTTTTTACCTTTAATATTTTTATTTATATTTATTTATAGTTAAAAATACAAATACTTACAGAATATCAATTGCAGCATGTCTCTGGAAAATGGACTAGAGAAAAAAACAGATAGGCACATTAAAATGCTCAGGTGATTAATACAGTCACTTGAGTAAGGCATTTCCCCCATGCCTTTATACTATGTGTCTACAGAATGTAGATATAAGGTATAAGGCAACTTCAGAATCCAATGCACACTTGTTTTCTACTGAACTTAATGAAAAACTATATCACTAAGTCAGCAGTTAAAATATGCTTTTCTAGAAGCATCTTATCGATTTGTTTCAAACTTTTACCCAGGAAATATGTTTTTCTTTTTTTTACTTTTTTATTAATTATAGTTTATTCACTTTGTATCCTCCCTGTAGCTCCCTCCCTCCTCCCCTCCCAATCCTACCCTTTGTTCTCTTTCTCCACCCATGTCCCTTCTCAAGTCCACTGATGGGGGAAGTCCTCCTCCACTTCCTTCTGATCCTAGTCTATCAGGTCTCATCAGTAGTGGCTACATTGTCTTCCTCTGTGGCTTGGTAAGGCTGCTCCCCCATTAGGGAGAGCTGATCAAAGAGCAGGCCAGTCAGTTCATGTCACAGACAGTCCCTGGTCCCATTACTATGGAATCCACAAGGACACTGAACCACCATGGGCTACATCTGTGCAGGGGTTCTAGGTTACCTCCATGAATAGTACTTGGTTGGAGTATTAGTCTCAGAAAAGACCCCTGTGCCCATTTTTGGTTATGTTGCTATCTTTGAGGAGCTCCAGTCCTATCCAAGTCTTACTATCTTCCCCTTCTTTCATAAGATTCCCTGAACTCTGCCCATAATTTGGTTATAAGTCTCAGCATCTGCTATGATACCTTGCAGGGTAGATCCTCTCAGAGGCCCTCTGTGGTAGGCTCCTGTCTTGTTCCCTATTTTCTCTCTCTTCTGATGTTCATCCTCTTTGCCTTTCTGAATGGGGATTGAGAATCTTAGCCAGAGTCCTCCTTCTTGATTAGTTTCTTTAGGTGTACAGATTTAGTATGTTTATCCTATATTATATGTCTAATATCCACTTATAAGTGAATCTATATACCATGTGTGTCTTTGTGCTTCTGGGATACCTCAAGCAGATGATCTTTTCCAGTTACCACCATTTGCCTGCAAATTTCATGATTTCCTTGCTGAGTGACATTCCATTGTGTAGATGTACCACAATTTCTGCATCCATTCCTCAACTGAGTGGCATCTGGGTTTTTTCTGTCTTCTTGCTATTACAAATAAAGCTGCTATGAACATGGTTGAGCAAATGTCCTTGTTGTATACTTGAGCATCTTTTGGATATATGCCTAGGAGTGGTATAGCTGGATCCTGAGGAAGTGCTATTCTTAATTGTCAGAGAAAGTGCCAGATTGATTTCCAAAGTGGTTTTCCAATAAAATTATTTTAAAGAAAAACATCAAGTGTTTTTTTAATATTTTTCTATTAATTACAGTTTATTCACTTTGTTTCCTAGCTGTAGCCCCTTCCCTTACTCCTTCCCAATTCCACCCTCCCTCCCTAATCTCTTCCCATGTTCCTCTATGAGTCCACTGATAGGGAAGGTACTCTTCCCCCTTCATCTGACCCTAGCCTATCAGGTCTCTTCAGGACTAGCTGAATTGTCTTCCTCTGTGGCCTGGCAAGGCTGCTTTCCACTTTTGGGGAGGTGAGCAAAGACCCAGCCACTTTTTTAAGTTTTTTTGAGTTCACTTTTTTAAATATCTGCCGCAATAAGATGAATGAAATTTTATTTACTCAGGTGTCATTTTCTAAGTAATTACCATTCTAAAATTCGGTATAAATTAGAGGTTAGTAAGCCCTAATGTATGCTGTTTACTCATTAATCTACTGTTTTATCGATAGAAAAAATAATTGTGAATCCTTTCCCCCTTAACTGAACAATTTGAAATATTTTATCAAAATTTAAAATTCTAAGAGAAAATTTAAAATTTCAGAATTTACTCTATTTGAACAAAAATGGTATCAAAGACAGTACAGTTTAAAACTGCTTCATGAAACTTGTTAGGAGTAAAATGAGTAAGATCTTGTAATTTACAGATATCATTGACCTTACCAGAACGTTTTATGACACAAAGGTAAGGGAATAGATGCTGATATATTGATAATGTATATATTTGTTCTTACATATTGAAAGCAGGAGTCAGTTTTATGGAGACTGAAAGATCCACAGTTTGTCAAGATGGTTGAAAGGTGCTAATAAAGAAAACCTGAAGTAGGTTTTCTTCACAAAAATGGAAAGTATTACTTTTAAAAGTTCTCTTTTTATTCCCAAGAGATTATTAACATGTAAAACTGGAAAAGTTATTTTAGTTGTACATTTGAACAAGTATTCTAGTAATTTAAAGAAAGATGTTGGTTGATCATAAAGAAAAGAAAGGAAACACAGCTGTACAAGGAAAGGAGCAGATTTGAAAGGGAAGAAAAAAAGAAATAAGGGAAAACAAAATTGTTTATTGTGAACGACCCAGTAAATTATACCTAGATACTGGAAAAATCTGAATTGTTTAGTGTTGGTATTGTCAGTGTTGTCAAATTAAATTACTAGAGTATTCACTTCAGTCAAGGTTTTTCTTGTAATGAGAATATATATATATATATATACATAATTATACTTTCCTGGTTTTTTATGAATATCAATTTTAAAAGTGAATATGAGAAGATCAGTGGTGGAGGGATCCAAGATGGCTGCCACGAGAGAACACTGGACAGCAGAAACAACACAGCGACCAGGAGACTGAACTCTGGGACCTAAAACACCAGCATTTGGGATTGCCAGGTGAGCAGAACTCCTACGGCAAGGAAATCAAGTGGGAAAATCCTAGGGACACCCAGTTATTCCCCGGAAAAATCTCTGGGTGACCAGAGGTGCACAGCTCTGATCTGAACAAGCAGCCATGCTGGGCGCCCGCAGACAAAATACCAGACTGGGTCTCACAGCCTCTGGGCCAGACGGAGGAGTTGGAACCGGATACCGTTTTGACTGACCTGCACACTGCAGGTCCGCCAATAACCACCTCATTCCGTGTGTGAGTCCACAGGTAAGTCAGAGAAAGACCTGGAGGGCATACAGCAGATGCACACCAATCGTGTCCCCCAGAAACCACCTCAGTCCCTGTGTGTGTGTGTGGGGGGGGGGAGGTACACGAACCAGACTGAGAGGGCCTAGGAGACCCTTTTGACTGGCCTGCACACTGAGAGGCACACACTGCTCAGACTCGCCAGTGACTACCTCAGTCCATGTGTGTGTGTATATGTGTGTGTGTGTGTCCACAGGCCAGTCTGGGAAAGACCTGGGTTCTGCTTCTACTGGTGGACATTCAGCAGGTGCACACCAATCCTGTCTGCCTGAAACACCTCAGACTGAGAGGGACTAGGAGACCACTTCAGTCCATGTGTGTGTCCACAGGCCTGTCTGAGAAGGCCATAGGCTCCATTTCAGACAGGCCTGCATACAGCGGATACACACTGCTCAGCAACGCCTGCAACCAATCCAGACCCACTGTGTGTGCCCCAAATATCATCTCAGACCGTGGTGCACAGCCCCTGGCCCTGAAGGGGGCGCCAAGCCTCCAGTCCACAGGAGAGCCCTTAGCAGTAAGCCCAGGGCAGAGCACAGAACCCACAGCTGATATCTCAAAACGGGACACTCAGCATCTAACACAGAGTGAGGAGCAAAGCCTCCAGATGAGAAGGGTGACCAGCCTGCAGTGCTCACAGCTTCTAGCACAGAGCATGAAGCTGGGCACACAGAGCCCACAACAGAGTTCAACAGAGACAACAACACACACACTAACAAACCACCGGAACTCCCTGATCTTTTGAAGAATACTCCCGACACAAGAGATTGACAGTCCCAGTCTGAAGTTCAGCCTTAAAGCACAAAGAGCTCCTTGATTATATATAAACAAATGCCCAGAAACCTGCGAAAGAACTCACCCAACAAAAATC
>JAQQSO010004900.1:0-12425 GCA_028658305.1 Pachyuromys duprasi | reverse complement strand
TGGAGTCTTCTTTTTCATCTATTCCAATTATTCTTAGGTTTGGTCTTTTGATGGCATCCGTAATTTCTTGGATGTTTTGTTTTTGGGACTTTTCTGATTTTCTTTTTTCCTTGGGTAAGGAATCCATTTCAGCCAGTGTATCCTCAGCTCCCAAGATTTTCTCTTCCATCTCTTGTATTCTATTGTTGATGATTACCTTTGTGGTTCCTGATCTTTTCTCTAAGTTCTCCAGTTCCAGGTTCTTCTCCCTTTGTGTCTTCTTTATAGTTTCTAATTCCGTTTTCATGCTCTGTACCGTTTCCTTCAACTGATTGACTGTGTCTCCTATTTTGGTTGTTTCCTCTCTGTTTATCTTTGATTGTTCCTCTATGTGGGCAGTTAAATTCTTCTCCATTTCTTTGAGGGCCTTGTTCATTTCCTCTTTTTGTCTCTCTTTTTGTTCTGCATAATCATAGCTTTAACATAATTTTCCTGTGTCTCCACTGCTTTTGGGTGTTTCTGGTGGGGCCATGGTGTCTTGATTTTTGTTGGGTGAGTTTTTTCGCCAATTTCTGAGCATTTGTTTATATGTAATCAAGGACCTGTTTGTGCTTTAAGGCTGTACTTCAGTCTCAATCTGTCAATCTCTTGTGTCAGGAGTATTCTTCAAGAAGATCAGGGATTTCCAGTGGTTAGTGTGTATTGTTGTCTCAGTTGAACTCTATTGTGGGCTCTGTGTGCCCGGCTTTGTGCACTGTGCTAGAAGCTGTGAGCACTCCAGCCTGGTCACCCTTTTGGTCTGGAAACTTTGCTCCTCACTCTGTGCTGAGTGTCCAGGTTTGAGATGTCAGCTGGGGGCTCTGTACTCGGCCCTGGGCTTGCTGCTAAGGGCCCTCCCCTGGATTGGAGGCCTGGTGCCCCCTTCTGGTCCAGAGGCTGTGTCCCACGGTCTGAGATGATATTTGGGGGCACGCACTGTGGGTCTGGAGTGGTTGCAGGAATTGCTGAGCAGTTTGCATCCGCTGTATGCAGGCCTGTCTGAACTGGTGCCCAAGGCCTCCTCAGTCTTGCCCGTAGACACACAGGGACTGAGGTGGTTGCTGGCGGACCCGAGCAGTGTGAGCCCGCAGTGTGCAGGTCAGTCAAAATGGTCTCCTATGCCCTCTCCGTCTGGTCCGTGTATACACACACACACACACACACACACACACACACGGACAGAGGTGGTTTCTGGCGGAGGTGATCGGTGTGTGGCTGCCATATGCCTACCGGTTAAAACAGAACCCGGGTTCTTCTCAGACTGTCCCGTGGACTCACACATGGGCTGCGTTGGTTACTGGCGGACCAGAGCAGTGTGTGCCTGCAGTGTGCAGGGCAGTCAAAATGGTACCCGGGTCCTCCTCCGTCTGGCCCAGAGACTGTGTGATCCTGTCTAGTATGGCAGCTGCGGGCACTCAGCGCGGCTGCTCATTCAGATCAGAGCTGTGTGCCGCTGGTCACCCAGAGATTTTTCCGGGGAATAACTGGGTGTCCCTAGGATTTTCCCACTTGATTTCCTCACCATAGGAGTTCTGCTCACCTGGCAATCACATATGCTGGTGTTTTAGGTCCCAGAGTTCAGTCTCCTGGTCGCTGTGTTATTTCTGCTGTCCTACTCCTCCTGGCAGCCATCTTGGATCTCCCCGGATTTCCTCATTTCTAATTGCTGAGTAGAATTCCATTGTGTAAAAGTACCACAATTTCTGTATCCAAACCTCAACTGAGGGACACCTGGGTTGTTTCCAAGTTCTGGCTACTACGAATAAAACAGCTATGAACATAGTTGAGCAAATGTCCTTGTTGTGTACTTTAACATTTTTGGATATATGCCTATCAGTGGTAGAGCTGGATCTTGAGGAATCACTATTCTTAATTGTCTAAGAAAATGCCAAATTGATTTCCAGAGTGGTTGTACAAGTTTTCATTCACACCAGCAGTGGAGGAGGATTCCTCTTTCTCCACAACTTCTCCAGCATGTGTTGAGCTTGGACACTCTGATGGGTGTAAAGTGAAATCTCAGGGTTGTTTTGATTTGCATTTCCCTGATAAGTAAGGCTGTTGAGCATTTCTTTAAGTTTTTCTTTGCCATTCAATATTCCTCTATTGAGAATTCTGTTTAGCTCTGTACCATATTTTAATTGGATTATTTGATTTGTTGCTGTTTAATATTATGAGTTCTTTATATGTGCTGGATATTAGTCCTCTGACAGATAAAGGTTGGTGAAGATCCTTTCCCAATCTGTTATCTAGTGGCTTTTTGAGGCAGGGTTTCTCTGTGTAATAATCCTGGCTGTCCTTGGCTTGCTCTGTAGACCAGGCTGTCCTTGAAGTCACAGAGATCTGCCTTCTTCTTCCTCTCGAGTTCTGGGATTAAAGGCCTTTACCACCGACATCCACTGAACCTGGAGTTCAGCAGTTCAGCTAACTGGCTTATTAGCAACCTTCCACGATTCTCCTGTCCCTGTCTTCCCTAGGGCTGGGCCTGATGTGACCTGCCCCTCCAATTCTCATTTAAATATACATTGGATTTTTCAAGAGAGGGTTTCTGTATGTACCCTTGACAATCCTGAACTCACGTTTTAGACCAGGCTGGTCTGGAACTCTCAGAGACCTGACTGCCTCTGCCTCCCTGAGTACTGGGATTAAGGATGTGCACCACCATGTCTGGCTACAAGTATTTATATTTTTTAAGTTAAAAATATATGCACCTCATTTTCCTCTTCCCTTTCTTCTGTTCAACTCCTGCCATTTTTCTTTCTCTTATTCTGGGGGCTGTGGGGGACTGGATTATAGACAGGGTTTGTCTGTGTAGCCTTGGCTATTCTGGACTCTCTTTCTAGACCAGGCCCGCTTCAAAGTCACAGAGATCTGCCTGCCTCTCCATTCCCATTGCTTGTATTATAGGCATGTGCCCCAGGCCTACATTCATGATATCTAACAATAATATTTAGCCACCTAAACAATGACAATACCAATAGAAATACTATTATGGAAAGGGGTAATTTCACAGTGCCCCACCTCTAAACAGAGAAATATGAACCTTGCTTTTTACGTGGTGCTTGAATCAAGGTTGTGTGTGTGTGTGTGTGTGTGTGTGTGTGTGTGTGTGTGTGTGGCAAGCGGTTGACTATCAAAGCCACTAGTCTTCTTTACTTCCTTGTGGTATTCCAGGTTCCCAACTGAGATCCCACAGTCCCCAACTTCATAAAAAAAAAAAGAAAAGCACAGGAATCCAGAACTGTCCCTAGTCTTTAAAACTATTTCCAAAGGAGTTCTTAGAAATATTTGCATATTAAAACATAGACCTGGGGAGGGGGATGTTGCACACCTTTAGTCCCAGCACTCAGGAGGCAGAGTTCAGCAGACCTCTGTGGGTTTGGGGCCAGCCTGGTCTACAAAGTGTGACCAGGACACACAATGCTCCACAGAGAAAGCCTGTCTTGACACAAACAAACACACAATCTAAAGAAAGAAAGAAAGATGGAGGCTAGCCTTGGTTACTTGAGACCCTGTCTCAAAAGACAACTCACAGAGGAGACAGAAAGTGTGGGAGGGGGAACAGAAAGAGGAGGGAAGGGCAGCAAGGAGGAAGGAAGGAAGAAAAGGTAAATTCATGAGTAGATGGGTAGACAAGTAGACAAATGAGACTAGAGGGGGTAATGGGCAAATTTGTAAACAGATATGTGGGGGCATATGGGTGGAGTGATAAAGGATGGACAAATCAGTGGTCTGAGGGATGAATGTGAGGCAAGGTAGTTGCTCAAGGGGCCCTTCAGAGCCCCTCTGGGAAAGAGAGGGCAAGAGAGATGCAAGAGGTGAGGGAAGACCCTGTGGTTGAATTGACACTCCTTCCTTCCCTAGACATGTCACCCACGTGGGCTGGGATCCTCAGAACAGATTTGACGTGAGTAGCTCCAGAGACTGCTGGACTCGGCTCTACTTCCACATACTCTCTCATAGACCAAGGCTCAGATCCCACGCTGAGACCTGGCCCTTACCATAACCCTCTTGGATACCTCCCTGTGACAGATATGGAATTATTCTGTGGCCCTTCCTAATTCACTTTATTCTTTCAACCTTCTCTGCCCCCTTTTTTCACACTGGAGCAAGTGAAGAAGCTAGACCCTGATGTGCGGAGCCTTTTCTCCAGGACCGGGATCAGTGATGCACAGCTTTCTGACATAGAGACATCCAAGCTTATTTATGACTTCATTGAGGACCAGGGTGGGCTAGAGGCTGGCAGACAGGAGATGAGGCGCCAGGGTGAGCTACCTTTTTTTTTCTGGTCATGGAGGTTGTTACCCTAGACATGTACTTAAGGCACTCGGTTTTTCATTGGAAAGAATCGATTGTCTATGATTGGAACACCTAGTTTACAAAAAGAAAAAAATAAAGCACAAAAGAATAAAAAAATTCACACTTCTCTGTTACTTTCCCCCTGTGCAGAGCCACCACCATCGCCATGGCGAGAAAGAGGAAGCCAGCCGGTGCCATCTCCTGTTGTTTGGAGCAATAAGGGTCGCTGGGGTCCACAGCCCCCAGTGCCTATGGAGGGTGTTCTGCCTCAACCATCACTCTGGGGGCTTCCAACGCCCGGCCGAGGGGGCCTTTTGTCACCACCGGCTCCAGCCACTGGAATCTCGGGACCCCCATTCCGTCGAGTGCGTGGTGCCGGGGAACCCCCAGTACTGCTGCTGACACCACCAACTCCACCACCACCTCCTCCTGCAGCAGCACCACTTCCTCCCTGCACTAGAAGAGGGCTAGCCCCTCCCTCGCTCAATCCTATTCCAGTGTCTGAGGAGACCCCAGGCCTTGGTGGGGGCCAGGGCTCATTTCTGGATCAAATCCAGCAGGGAATTCAGCTGAATAAGGTTAAGATGGGCAGCCTAGAGAAATAGGGGTTCGTGTAAGGTAGGGCATTTGTGGGCCATGGCTAATATGGATGAATGAACCAGGCTTTGGGGGGATGCCATGATGAATTGGGAGATTGGCGTGATCCCTTGAAAGAGACTCGGGTGTGTGAAGGAAGAAATGAAGAAAGGGCAGGAGAAGTGCTCTTTCCACAGTCCTGAGCCCTGTGTGCTCCAATCTCTCCCTGCAGATCAGGGGAGCCACAGGAAACTCAGTGCAGCAACCCCGTGCCCAGATGTCGGAGGGCCTCGTGGGGGCTTTGATGAAGAGGAATAAAGCCATCCATTCCTCAGGTGAGCCCACTCTGCCTCAATTGGGACCTCACTCCATGACTAGCTAGAGATAGTTTGAAAAGAGCTCCACCTAATGCTCTTAATGGGAACACTAGAGGCCCATGTGGCCTTGTAAACCTGTAATCCCAGGGCTGGAAAAGTTGAGGAAGGGGTTCTTGAAATCAGGGCCAGTCGAGTCAGGAAAAAGTAACAGCTGACAGGAGAGGCTAGAGATGGGGCTGAGTGGCAGAGCTCTTCCTGAGCATGCTCCAGGCCTTCGGACACTCTCCCAGCAATGAAAAAGAAAACAGAACAAAACCAACCTTACATTTGCCACCTAGATGACAGTTTAAATATGAATTTTCCTTTTGCAAGCCAGGGAGGAGCTGGTGCCCTCCTCAGCATCAGTAACAGCCATATCAGTTAATAGTAACTCATCAGGCAACAGTAATGTAATTAAGTATCTCTTTGACAATAATATAACATGTGCAGGGGTCATATGTACACAATGTGAACATTAGACATACATGTTCAGTGATAGTACTCTCGTTCTGTTAGGAGACTTTCCCTGGGGAAACAGATCTACACCATCTACTCACTCCAGATAGGGAGCCCATGACACCAGAATACAGGTACCACCAAAGTGCAACTATGTGAAACAAAGAGTTTTATTGCAGAAATGACTCAGAGACAGCTATATCACCAAAGGCCACCTGGGCCACGTGACAGATCATGAAAGCTGGGAACCTGGAGCACACTGCATAGCATGTAGGCTGCTCAACAGGCTGGAGAGTGTCTTTCCCAAGTTTGACTCAGTTCTTCTTAACATCTTCCAGGCAGCTGGTCTGACCTGAGTCTTTGTAGTTGGCCTGTCAGGAGAATGACTCACAATACCTTTATTGCTTATTCTCAGAGGAAGAGGTCCTGGTGAAGCTGGTCAGTTTCAGAGTCTTGGTGAACCTGCCTTGAGATGCTTACCTTTTGGCTTAAATTCATACATGTGTTAAGTCTCCTAATAAAAAGAACTCCATCTTTGGAGTCTTCCAGATGACATAGGTTCAACCCCCAGTGCTCAGATGGTACCTCACAACTATCACTCTAGCTCCAAGGGATGCAGCAGATTCCTTAGACCAACAGATACCAGGCATGTACTTGGTGCACAAATGTACATGCAGGAAATCACTGATACATAAAATAATAAACTTTAAAACAAAGAACTCAAGCGGGTCATCATGATGTGTGCCTGTAATCCCATCACTCAGAGAGGCAGAGGCAGGCAGATTATTGTGAGCTTGAGGCCAGCCTGCTCTCCAAACTGAGATCAAGACCTCCAAGGCTACTCAGAGGAATCCTCTGTCAAAACAAAGAGACAAACAAATGAAACAAAACAAAAAATAAAATATGAACTCCTTCTTCAGTGGGCTTGTGCGGTAGTAAACACCTTTAATCCTAACAATTGGGGAGGCAGAGTTAGGCAGATTTCTGTGAGATTGAGTCCATCCGGGTTTACTTCAAGAAGAGCCAAAGGAAGCCCTGTATCAAGAAACAAAACAGTCAATATATGCACATACACACACATACACACAAACACACACGCACACACAATGGGTTGGAGGGATGGCTCTGTTGGTAAAGGAACTTGTCTGCCAAGCCTGATGACCAGAGTTTGAGTGATATCCAGGCATTCATATGGTGGAAGTAGAGACCCAGTTCCTGCAACTTATCCTCTGACCTCCACTCTTGCACATGGCCCATCCACAAACACATAAAAACATAATTTACTAAAGAAAAACCTCTGTCTTTGCCAATATTATTAACATTAAATCCAATAATTCACAGAGTCACATCAACCCATTGTTTGATGATAAAATGGAGCTTTTTGTGCAAAAATATGTAAGGATGCTTCCTGAATTTTCATGTGTTCATTGTACAGGAGCCATTTTCTCTGAACACTAATCTTCTCTGTATCATTCCAAGGGCTCTGTGGGTGCTGTCAGGCACTCACCTAGATTTCCTACAATGATAAGAGCTCAATGTGCCAAGTATACTTTCTTTAACCCAGAATGTGAGGGCAATACTGATATTGGCCTATTTCCAGTTGGTTGAGAACAGGTTAACATCAATGCCAACTCTGACTTCACAATAAATTAACCTAAGTATGTCCACAAGACTAAACTGAATCCAGTATGTGATACTGGAAACAATCTCATAATATGACAATATTCTCATTAGCATTAATTCACCAAGAAACTATAATAAATTACCCCACTTTTGCTAACATTTTAACTTGCCAAATTCAATATCAAGGTGGTTAGCATGAGTATCAGGACTAAGGACATAGAGTGGTCGTTTGAAGCAAGGTCTCCTATAGCCAAGCTACAGGATACTGAACCTCCAATCTTCCTGACGCTGCTGCCCTAGGGCTGAGATAGCACGTGTGCACCACCACTCCAAGTATATGAGGTGCTGGGAATCAAACCCAACCCTTCTTAAGTACTAGACAAGCTGTCTACTATCTGAGCCATATCCCTAGCCATGTGTATTTGTGCATTTATTGTGGTGTGTGTTGGTGCACACATATGTTGGACCACACTTTTGTAGGGATCTGTTCTTTCCTTCCACTTTATAGTCCCATAAAGGAGCTAAGGTTTTTAGGCTCAGGAGCAGATGCCTTTATGTGTTTATTTTAGACAGGTTCTAGGTATATAGCCCAGGCTAGTCTGGAACTCTTAATAAATAATATGGACTGGTCTCAAATTCGTTATCCTCCTACTTCAACCTCCTGTGTGCTGAGTTTACACACATGCAATAGTGTGTGCAGCTCCATTAATATTTTTGTTATTTGGGGATTTTGATTGTTTTTTGTTTAAAGACAGAGTCTCACTGTTATGTAGCCCTGTCTGTCCTAGAACTGTCTGTGTAGACTATACTGGCCTCCAACTTTCAGAGATCAACTTCTCTTTGCCTCCAGAATGCTGAGAATAAAGGCATGTGCCACTAACCTAGTCCAACTTTTTCTTTTTTTTTTTTTTTCTGAGAGAGTGTTGCTCTGTGTAGCCTTGGCTGTCCTGGACACTCTTCGTACACAAGAGTGACCTTGAAATCACAGAGATCCACCTTCCTCTGCATCCCAGAGTTCTGGGATTTCCAGCATGTGTCAGCACACCTGACTGCCTAACTTTTTTTTTTATAATATTGCATGGACTTGACCTGCCCAGCTAAAACACTCCCTCCCAAAAGGATCCTTATTTTTCCCAAAGTGTTACCTTATCAGATACCTTCAGGCGCTCATGGCTGAGACCTTACCTCCTAGGCCATAGGAACTTTCTCAGGGCCTTTGAATGTTACCTTCCTATCCTGAGTCAAATTCTGAACCTTTCCTCTTCCAGATGAACGGGACGATGAAGATGATGATGAATGGGATGACTGAACCATTGTTCCTTCCTGCAGACCAATACCTCTTCCTCTGTTCACTCTATGGTCCAGATCCCCCTCCCCTACTAGCTTCCACACCCACCCTCCAAACTCAATATTTCGACTCATGACTCAAGGATTAAAGAATATAATAACTCTTTGCGTCTCTGAGTGTGCTTTTGTTCATGTCCAAAATGTGCGACTTGGACTTCTTTCCCTTCAGTTCCTTTTGTACATTGATCTTATTTTGTTTAGTTAGGCTTTCATGTGTATATTCCTTTAGGCTTTCAGTCACTTGTCCTAACTTTCTTTTCCTTTCCCTTCCTCCTCCCCCTTCTTAAAGAGACTTTAGCATTTGTTATGATTTGGGTGAAAGGGACTTTGGCTATTTCAGTTTGTGTTTCCTAGACAACCATCCTGCTTCAGCCTTCTAAGAGCTGGCCCTCCAGAAATGTGCCAATACATTTGGCTTTAGCCTCGATGATTTTTATTCCCTTAATGGTGTGTATATGTGTATGCGTGTTTGTGTCATATTGAAAATGAGATAGAATAAATGTGTGCTGAGTGTGTGAGAGAAAGAGAAAGAAGGTTGTTCTTGGTTAGTGTCCTGGCTGGTTTTGTGTCTACCTGATACAGGCTAGAGTCCTAAAAGTGGAAGAGGCCTCACCTGTGGAAATGCCTCCATATGATCCAGTTTAAGGCATTTTCTCAATGAGTGAACATTGGAAGAAGACCCAGCCCAAGATGGGTGTTGCCCTCCCTGGGGTAGTGGTCCAGGGTTCTATAAGAGAATTGGCTGAGCAAACCAGTAAGCAGCACCTCTCCATGGCCTCTGCCTCAGCAAATGCCTCCAGGTTCCTGCCCTGTTTGAGTTCCTATTCTGATTTCCTTTAGTGATGAACAGCAATGTGGAAGCCCTTCCTTCCCTACTTGCTTTTTGGTAAGACATATATATTTCTCAATTGCTCTTTAGTTTGTAAGATTTTTTTCTTGTTGTTTGAGACTGTCTCTACTCTAATTTTCCTTGAAGATGCTATATAGACCACCGGGACTGAACTCTGAGACATTTCTATTCTTCTATCTCCCAAATGCCACCGTACTTGCCCACATCTGTGTGTGTGTATGTATGTATGTGTGTATGTATGTATGTATGTATGTATCTATCTATCTATCTATCTATCTATCTATCTATCTATCTATCTATCTATCTATCTATCTAGTGGCTTTTTGAGGCAGGGTTTCTCTATACAACAGTCCTAGCTGTCCTAGGCTTCCTCTGTAGACTATGTTGTCCTTGAAGTCACAGAGATCTGCCTGCTTCTTTCTCTTGAGTTCTGGGATTAACGACCTTTACCAGCAACATCCACTGAACCTGGAGTTCAGCAGTTCAGCTAACTGGCTTATTAGGAAGCTTCAGGGATGCCCCTGTGCCTGTCTTCCCTAGTACTATGCTAGATGGGACCTGCAGAACCTGACGGTCCTTTTCTCATTTAAATATATATTGGATTTTTCAAGAGAGGGTTTCTCTCTGTAGCCCAGACAATCCTGGACTCACTTTGTAGACCAGGCAGGCCTCAAACTCACAGAGATATGACTGCCTCTGCCTCCCTGAGTACTGGGATTAAAGATGTGCAACACCAGGTCTGGCTACAAGTATTTATATTTTTTAAGCTAAAATATATGCACATCATTTTCCTCTTCCCTTTCCTCTGTTCAATTCCTGCCCCTTTTCTTTATCATATTTTGGGGGCTGTGAGGGACTGGATTATAGACAAGGTTTGTCTATGTAGCCTTGGCTATTCTTGACTCGCTTTCTAGACCAGGCCCCACTCAAAGTCACAGAGATGTGCCTGTCTCTGCCTCCCCGGTGCTGGGATTATAGACGAGTGCCACAGGACTATATTCATGATATCTAAAATCTTATTTAGCTACCAATAAATACAATACCAATAAAAATACTATTATGGAAAGGGATAATCTCACAGTGCCCCAACACTAACAAAGAAATATGGACCTTGCTCATTACATGGTGCTTGAATCAAAGTCATGCTTGTGTGTGGCAAGTGCTTTAGTGTCAAAGCCCCTCGGCTCTGTTTATTTCCTACAGGCATCTGACTTTAAGCAAAAGACATTAATCACCAGACATGACTAGAAGGGCCAGGAGATGAGAGCTGAGGAACAAGAAAGATATTTACTGGTCCCAGTCAGTGCTGTGGAGTGCTGAGGCACAGATGAAAGACAACGTTTCAATTGAGCAACCTGGGAAGACCAGTTTGGAAGAGGTGAGGTGTGCTGAGAGAGAAGGGTTGATCAGGGAAATATCTAGAGGAAAAGGCATTCCAGGTGGAGGAAGCACATGCAAATGTCCCAACATAAAAAGCCCACTTTGAGGATGAGTGTGGATAATGAGTAGGAAAGTCCCCACCCCTATCAATCTCTTTGATCTTTTGCCATTTTGAGACCGGGTTTCCTGCAGTGTCTGGAGCTTCTTGGACTTGTTATACACAGGGCAGCTTGGCCTTGAAGCCTTGATCTTGCTGCCTGCATCTCCCACGTGCTGGGATTAAACATGCATTACACCATGCCTGGATTTACTGATTTTTCAGACTGATACATTATGAGATGAGACACACAGTGAACACTGTCACACACACACACACACACACACACACACACACACGTGCCAGGATTCTGAGTGTGACTGGGACGATCACCCTCTCAACTGTAGAAATTGAACTCTGCCTAGCTTCCAGAAGGCATGGAGCTCAATCTAGAACCCAGGCAAGATGCCTCACTCTAGCCTGCTTTCTAGCCTATGCATTGGAGAAAACAATATTCCAGGTTGCCAACTGAGATCCCACAGTCCACCACTTCCTTAAAAAAATAAAACAAACAAACACAAAAACCCTAAACACTAGAATCCAGAACTGTTCCTAGTCTTTAAAACTATTTTCAAAGGTGTTCTAAGAAAAGCTTGCATATTAAAACCTAGATCTGGGGGGGGGGGGGTTACACACCTTTATTCTCAGCACTCAGGAGGCAGAGGCAAGCAGTCCTCTGTGGGTTTGGGGCCAGCCTGGTCTACAAACTGAGTCCAGGTCACACAAGGCTCCACAGAGAAAGCCTGTCTTGACACAAACAAAAAGAAAGAAAGTTGGAGGCTAGCCTGGGTTACTCGAGACCTTGTCTCAAAAAACAAACGACAGATGAGACAGAAAGTGTGGGAGGGGAACAGGAAGAGGAGGGAAGGGCAGCAGGGAGGAAGTAAAGAAGAAAAGGTAAATTCGTGAGTAGATGGATAGACAAGTAGACAAATGAGAGTAGAGAGGGTATTGGGCAAATTTGTAAACAGATGTGTGGGGGCATATGGGTGGAGTGATAAAGGATGGACAAATCAGTGGTCTGAGGGATGATGTGAAGCAAGGTAGTTGCTCAAGGGGCCCTTCAGAGCCCCTCTGGGAAAGAGAGAGCAAGAGAGATGCAAGAGATGAGGGAAGACCCTGTGGTTGAGTTGACACACCTTCCCTCCCCTAGACATGTCAGCCACATGGGCTGGCACCCTCAGAACATATTTGATATGAGTAGCTCCACAGACCACTGGACTCAGTTCAACTTCCACATACTCTCTCATGAACCAAGGCTCAGATCCCACGCTGAGACCTCACCCTTACCACAACCCTCTTGGATAACTCCCTGTGACCGATATGGAACTACTCTGTTGCCCTTCCAAATTGACTTTACTCTTTCTACCTTCTCTGCCCCCTTTTTTTCCCACTGGAGCAGGTGTACAACCTAGACCCGGATGTG
>JAQQSO010004899.1:0-12426 GCA_028658305.1 Pachyuromys duprasi | reverse complement strand
ATTAAAATGCCTTTTTAAACTTTACACTTTACAAATTCCATTATAAATGGAGTCAGTTCTTTTAAAACTGCTTTTACAATGCTGTCACCAAATACATGATAGAAATAATTTAATACACAAAAGGTTTATTAAGGCTCACCATTTAACTAGTACCAGTCCAACGTACTGGAGAAAGTGTGGTAGAACAGCTCAAATCCTGGCAGCAGAAGCATGTGATAGAAGCTGTTTATCTCATGGCAGATCAGATAACAGAATGAATGGCCAGAGACAGGGGCCAGAGAATAACCTTAAAATGATTATCTTGCCCACTTACTTATCCTGTTAAGCCTGACTTTCTGATCTGCCAAAACCTTCCAAACTAGATCTGACTGGCAAAACCAACCATGGAAAAGCATTCAAATCATGAGCCTGTGTAGGGCATTCAAGATTCAAATTATACCAAGAGAGTTGCAGGCCTCTCTCCTATGAACTACTTCTGTTTTTTTTTTTTCCAAACAAAAATGTTGAAACTATGCTTCTGAAGCTGAGTTTTGAGGAAAATAATTCTATCTGAGCAATGTTCTAGGATCTGAACTTTCAGCAGATACTGAAGCAACATCTGACGTGTTTTTTTTTTTTGGCATGCAACCCCCACCCCCAAAAATAAACACAAAATGTATTATCAGCAACATCACATCCAAACTATACTTATATCTCTAAAGTTCTCTCCCAAACTTAACATATCTAAAATTTGTACAAAAATTCAAATTTTGAGTTTTTTCTGATAATCTCTGACCTGTGAATCTGTGTGATGTGAAAACATAAGTTACAGACTTTTTATATGCAAGGACACAGAGTAGAAATTCCCTTTCCTAAAAAGAGAAGAGGACAACAGCCAGAAGACCAAAGCAATCTGAAAAGCAGCAGGAGTGACTAAGTCCCGAATCTTCATGTCCTGCATCTGGGGCTGACAGTAGAAAGATCTGCTCTCCAGCCATGTTAAGACTTGCCTTTTCTGTGCCCCTCTCTGCACCATGTATTACCTCTCTGGGATGGGACCACTTAGCACAAAACAGCATTTCCTGGTTCATGTGGACCATCCATGCTCCCACAGAATGTTTGAACATGTGTCCCATTGTCCACATGGCAAGTTGGTCTTCACTTTAGTGGATTTGAACAAAGGCCTTTCAAGACTGACTTGAAGAGAGCCTAGCTTTTTGTTGGCACTTGTGGTTTCCAGGAACATTGGTGAAAGCCTCCATGACTTTATAACTATCATAAGTGCCATGTTTGCAAAACCAAAATGATACTGAAGATAACACTGAGTTCTGTCTCCAGCTTGACAGTTAGCCTTGATCTCTTCTGAGTGCCTATGTATCTATGAATCTAGGAAAATATTTTATTCTAATCTACATTTCAGGTAGGACTTTCCTGCTGTGACAATCTCTGCCCAGTCATTTTCCATTAAATTAATTTGCATTTTTATACTCCTGAGCCTTGCATGGGAAACTATTACCCCCAAGACATGATTCCCATTTTCAGAGCAAAGTGCAACTTTTATCTTCCATTTCTCCAATCTCGTTAATGCTCACCTCAACTGTGTACACTGCTGTAAACAGCTCCATGAATCTCTCCTCATGGAGCTGCACATTTTTACAACTTTCTGTTTATTCACTATAAATTAGGCTAAAAGTAGTGAGCAGTAAATGATGCAGTCTCAATGCTATGCCATCTTGAAATGTCCTCTTCTGAAGAAATTAGTTCATTGCTCTTGCATGCGCCTTCCTCAATATTGTAGGACATGGTAAAACATAGGCATATGCTTTCTAGAATATATTATAAATGGTCTCCCACCCAGTTACAAGAACATCTCTGTTCCCTGCTAAAGCAGTGTTTGCTCTCAACATCTGTCTATATTCTACTTTTCAAACTCTAAGCATATGGTACAGAAAGTTCTGCTTACAGCAGTCTCTTAATTCCGTAGTGTACGGATTTCCAACTTCCATAGTCTTATGGTAAACTAGCCTGCAAATCACATAGCCTGTTAATAACAACAACCCCATTGTAACTATAGGTTTTTTTGTATTAGTATTCCTTGTTGGTGTGACTGAATGTTTGACAAGAATTAACATAAAAATTGAAATATTTCTTTGGGTGCATAGATAAACGAGTACAGTTCATCATTTGAGATAAATCATGGCATCTACATATTTTGATCTTACTCAGTTTACCTACTTTCTTTTTTTCTTTTCTTTATTTTTTAATATTAGTTACAGTTTATTAACTTTTTAACCCAGCTGTATCCTGCTCCCTCATTCCCTCCCACTCCCACTCCCTCATCTTCTCCCTGCCCCTTTCCAAGTCCACTAATGGGGGAGGACCTCCTCCCCTTTCATCTGACCCTAGCTTATCAGGTATCTTCAGGCCTGGCTGTAAAGTCCTCCTCTGTGGCCTAACAGGGCTGCTCCTCCCTCAGGGGATGGAGGGGGAGTCAAAGAGCCAGCCATTGAGTTCATGTCAGAAATAGTCCCTGTTCCCCTTACTAGGGTACCCACTTGGATACTGAGATACCATGGGCTACATCTGAGCAGGAGTTCTAGGTTATATCCATACATGGTCCTTGGTTGGAGATACATTCTCATAAAAGACCCCTGTGCTCAGACATATTTGGTCCTTGTGGAGCTCCTGTCCTCTCCAGGTTATACTAACTCTCCCTTCTTTCATATGATTCCCTGCACTCTGTCAAAGAACCTATTTTCTTGATTTGCCTCTAGAAAGATTTTAAATTTTAGGCATTATGGAAGGTTCTGTCATAAACATTAACATTCAAACATCTTTTATCCATAATGATCCTATCTCTTCTGAATATATTCCCAGTTGTGGGACTGGTGAGTCCTGCAATAGTTTTATTTATTTATTTTTTTTTTTTGATTTCTGAGGACACATCATAGTACTTTCCATGATATCTGTATTGATTTACATTTGGGTCAACTATAATATACATTTCTTTCTCTCTAGCTTCTCAGCAGCATTTGTTTAGTATTGTCATTTTGAAGTATCAATTCCAAAAGATTTGTGAAGCTATGTCCTTTTGTTTTTCATTCAATTTTCATGATGACTAATGAGATCAGGCCTTTCCACATACTGTTGGGCATTTGCATGCTTGAGAAGTATATAGTCATAGAGCTGATTTCTAATGGATTAACTTTTGATATATTTGATGTTCAGCCTTTTGAGTTCCTTATATATTCTGCATATTAATTCCTGGCTGAGTAAATAATTTCCAAATATGCTATTTTTCCACAGGTTAGATTTTAAATTTGGTTAATTGGCTCCTTTGCTACATAAGAGATTCTTTATTTAATAAAAATATACTAATTACTCAAATGTACATATGGTGATGGTTCTATGTTGTATTTTTATTAAGAAACTTTAAAGTACTTCAGAGTAACCACCTTCTATTGATTGATAAATTTAAATTTTAAAGTTAAAATATTTTTATTCTATGACCCATAAAAGCATTCAACATATCAGCACAGAAATAATTAAATATGCTAACTAGATATCTTGAATTTTTAGGTTCAATTGTTTTGTGCTATAGTTTTTAATTAAGTAGAGTCTAGTGATATATTTTTTTGTATGTTTAAACTTAGTATATGTCTGTGCAATGTGTTTGTTCATTGTGCCCACAGTGGTCAAAAGAGGGTTGTCAGATCTCCCATAGCTGGAGTTATGGATGGTTGTGAGCTTTTTTGTTGGTTCTGGGATAGAAATCTGGTTCCTCTGTAAGAACAAATACTCTTACTCAGTGGGCCATCTTGGCATCCAATATTCCGTTTTTTAGTTATTCATTTCCTATGTAAAAACTCATATCAAATACCTTAAACAACAGGATTGGACATCATATTTATCATTTACATGAAATATTGTAACATTCAGGTGTCATCACACTCTAATATTTAAAAACATGAGTAGTAAATGCAGCATGAACAGGACACATTCAGTATTTAAAGTAACAAATAAGGTTGAGTAAGTTAGTGATTGGAATAATTACCATATAGCAAGTTGTCTCCGTGACAGGAATCAATGTATGAAGACTTCACTAGACAACTTGGTTACTGCCTGAGTAAGCACAGTCAGCCAAGAGCAGGCACAAGAATTCTGTTAGTACCACTGCTGACTTAATTTGTACAGTGAAATAGCTTTGGGGGTCACTGAAAATTCTAGTTTAACGAGGGAGGCTATCTCTCTTGTGACATTTTTTTTCCTTTCCAGAGAAGTTGAAGTTTTTCAACATTTTAGAAAGTCTTAAGGGTACATCCTAAAATGGCTAATAGTTTTGGTCCTTGACCACTGTGACGAGAAATATATGGACTTTGTCCCATGCTTTATATTTCTAGGCCTAATAACTGTGTAATTATTTTTTAATTATAAGGCAATCATTTGCTGGCAACTACAAGTTTTTCATTTTTATGGTAATTCCAAGTATAACCATATAATTTGCAGGAAAAGAAATAGCTATGCAATTACTCTGTATTAACACAGTAATTACCAAATATGACCAGGCTTATTTGTGTCTTATGAAATAGAGAATCATACACCTGCATGCTGCAAATTACATAGCAGCTATGTGTGCTTTCTCCATGTGCTCTCTCATAAGGGAAAAGGCAGCAGGGTTGGTTTTCATTTTATCACATCACTGTAGTGACTTAGCAGTTAAATATAGCATTTTGTCACAGTGGCTTCCCTATGATTACATGTAAATTGCTCCCTTTTAGAAAGAGAACATCAATTTTATAACCGTAAGACAGGGGTGTTCAATGGGTAGAACAGAGGTTTTATTATCAAATAAGTATGCATTAGAATTTCCCTTGCTCAGTTCATGAACACTGGGATTTGAATGATTTCATTTTCTTCATCTGCAGAAGAATATGAATTTATAAATTCAAGAATATTGTTAAGACTAAAATGATAACAGGTTATATAACTCTGTGGTAGGCTTATTGAATCAACAGTTCACCTCACAAGTACTTTACAGACAGGCATACATACCCCAGTCACATAGTGAGCTAGATTGTACAGCCGTACATAGTTTGCTGTCACAAGGTACAAAAGTTCTTCCCCGCAGTTCTGTGGATTAGTAAGCCTGAGGAGAGCACGGTAGCATGTTTAGATTTAGGTAAGAGCCTTCTTCCTGGTTTGGACATGACCATTTTCTTTTCACATCTTCCCATGGTAGAAAAAAAGAAGGAGGGGGACCACGATCTCCAATAGAGCTACAATACCCCAGGTGCCATTTTAGCTAAAGATCAGTTTACAACCATCTCAACCTTCCTTTCTCTAGTTGGAGGAAAATGACAGGGAGGCTAAGCTGCCAGCCACATAACAAAGCATTTCGTGGGTGCTGTGAATTTTAGAAACCAGGCATCCCCACTGCCTGCCCCAGGGATCCAGCAACAGCAGGATATGTCATCACTAGCTACAAAGACTCGCCACAATCCCACTGTCACCCCAGCAATCGATGATCCTCCCCCTATGCATGTGCTGCATCCCTGTATGAAGCGCCAGTCCCTCCTCTCCCTGCTACTTTCCTTCCCTCTACCTTGCCCAGAGGCAGCCTCTGTATTGCCCTTCTCTGTGAACTCCCCATGCTGTGTGGTGTGGCTTTGTGGAGTCTGTCACAGATTAGTAGGCTTTCCTGGTGCTTGTGCCCTACTTCATGGGTCTAAGCCACACACCAGGACCTTATTTCTAGCCCATCTGCAACAGGCTCATGTTGATATAATATTCTGTTGAAATGTATACACTTTATCCTTGTTCGTTCAAATGTTGATTTCTCTCCCCTTCCCACACCCTCCCCACCTCTGGTTTCAATCCAGACATTGCATTGTGATACTTATTCTAAGGATCACCTGTATCAACTTTGTGTAAACAGGCCAAAATAAAGCAACTAGCCACAATGTTGAGCAATAGAAAGGAAACAGGAAAAGGGGAGGAGCCAGAGGACAGGAAAAGAGTGGGAGGCAAAAGGGGGGTGGGGCAGAGCTAGGAGAGCAGAGCTGGAGGACAGATCTTGGAAAGATGTGGAGAATGAACCAGACCTAAGATTTCTAAAAAACCAAGTATAATGTGGGAAATCTAAATGTTAGGAAACTATGAGGGCTTGGAGGTTTAAGAGGGAGTAATTAATGTCCAGCATTGTGTTCTAGGTTAATTAAATAAACCCAGTCTCTGTGTGGTGATTTGGTTATATAGCTGTTTAGGATTAACAGCAAGCTTTACCAAAAGATATATCAATAGTAAATATTAATTATACCCACAACAAGCTCGCTTTCCTGCTATAGGCAACCCTCTCAATTCCTTGGTTGGCTTAAATGTTTTCTTGGCTCTGAAGTAGTGGCCTTTGAACATCTGGCACCCCTCTGGTATTCTTGGAGACAAAGGTAGCCCCCCGCTTCTTTCTTTAAGGCTATGATTGATTCTCTTCACTGACCTCCACCACTGACCTTTTCCCTTGGGTGAAGCTTCATTTTTCCAGCAAGGTTTTTCTCTCACAGAAATCTTAGTACTAGGCAGGCTTTGTCTGTCCCAGCTTTTAGCCCTGGTTCTTGCCCAATGCTGTGACAACATGCAGGGCAGCTTGTGCTTTCTCATTTCAGTCCCTCCTATGTCCCAGGATGTTCTACTTTCATTAAAGAAAAGACTCTTTAGTTAGTTAGTTAGTTTATTTTCTTACTTACTTATTTGATGTACATGAGTGCTGTTTTCATACATACAGAAGAGGGAATCAGATTACATTACAGATGGTTGTGAGCCGCTATGTGGCTGGGAATTGAACTCAAGACCTCTGGAAGAGCAGCCAGAGCTCTTAATCACCCAGCCATCTCTCCAGCAACATGCGCCAACATTGGAAGAGGGAGAAAACAGGGAACAGGACAGGAGTCTACCACAGAGGGCCCCTGAAAGACTCTATCCAGTAGGGTATCAAAGCAGATGCTGAGCCTCATAGCCAAACTTGGGGCAAACTGCAGGGAATCTTATGAAAGGGGGAGATAGAAAGACCTGGAGGGAACAGGAGTTCCACAAGGAGAACAACAGAACAACAACAACAACAAAAAACCTGGGCACAGGGGTCTTTTCTGAGACTGATACTCCAGCCCAGGACCATGCATGGAGATAACCTGGAACACCTGCACAGATGTAACCCCTGTCAACTCTTTCTCCAATTGTGTTCCCTAGTAAGAAGAACAGGGGCTGTCTCTGACATGAAATCAGTGGCAGGCTCTTTGATCACTTCTCCCTGATGGGGGAGCAGCCTTACCAGGTCATAAAGGAAGACAATGCAGCCAGTTCTGATGAGACCTGATAGGGTAGGGTCAGAGGGAAGGGGAGGAGGACCTCTCCTATCAGTGGATTGGGAAGAGACATGGGAGGATATAAGAGAGGGAGGGTGGGATTTGAAGGGCATGAGGGAGGGGGCTACAGCTGGGATACAGAGTGAATAAACTGTAATTAATAAAAAATTAAAAAAGAAAATTAAAAAAATGACTTCTATGATAAAACTTCAATTCCTTGAAGAAATTGAAGACATGGTAAAAGATGGAAAGATCTCCTATACCCATAGATTGGTAGAATTAACAGAATAAAAATGACCATCCTACTAAAAGCAATCTAAAGGTTCAATGCAATCTTTATCAAAATTCCAAAAAATTTTGGATTTGGGTCCTGTCCCTGATCCTTCTATATCCCCCTTATTCTATAGGACTACCTGTGCTCTGTCCAAAGTTTGGCTGTGAGTCTCTGCATAGGCTAGGGTTAGTCAGTAGGGAAGGAAGACTTCCCTTATCAGTGAACTAGAGGAGATGGATAGGGAAGGAAGACAGAGGGAGGGTGGAGATGAGGAAAGGGGCTACAACCAGGATAGAAAGTGAATAAATTGAAAAATAAAAGGAATTCCAATAATATACATACATACATACATACACCATACATACATGATTTCAACTAAGAATCTATTTCCCGAAGAGTGCAGGAAAGTTCTGGAATAGGCTAGAGTACATGCAAATGAGGTCCACCAAACTAATGCAGCACACCCAGCCAGGCGTGAGGTGCTCCCACTGGAACTGCAATACCCCAGGTGTCATGTTAGCTAGAGCTCACTTTATAACTTGCCTCCTGTCTGGTCTCCATAAGGCTTCCCTTAAACCAGTAAACTATGAGAAGGTCCAAGAGTTCATCTAGACAACCAAGAAACCTGTCTCAATTCCGAGAACACCTCATAAAAGCACTCTCACAGTATACCCGTCTAGACCCCGAAAACCCAGAGCATAAACAACTCCTCATGACCTATTTCCTTTCCCAGTTTCCTTAACATTAGGGCTAAGCTTTAGTACTTGGAAAGAGGACTGCTGCTCCACAGGCAGAGGTCTTAGCACTGGCCTTTAAGGTGTACCGTGGGGAGAGATGAAAAACCCCTCAAACAAAATACCACATTATAGTCAAGGCCATTCAACCAGTTTCAGCAACACTGTTGTCTTTCATCCAAACCCTTGCCTCTTCCTCACCACCTGCTCAATACCTTATTCTGTCATCTCTGCTCTCTACTATGAAATTTTACTAACCAGTCTCTACCACAACCACACACAAACTCCTGTCCGTCTCCTATCAACATTGGAGATCAGGGCCTTCTCTCCTCTCCAAGATTCCTCACCCCTCTCCCTAAATGGCAGGGCCCCTTTAAGGTAATCCTTGTGACCACAAGAGCCACTAAACTTGAGAGCCTCCCTCATTGGAATCACCTATACCACCTCAAGCCCTTTACTCTGCTGCCTCAAGATAACTTCGCTTCCTACATATGAACCCCAACAGGACCCTGCTCCCTTAGGTTTCAGAGGACATCAAGATGAATCATGTTATCCCTCATGTCAGAAGAATGAGGTTTGACTCTTGCAGCCATACTTGACTCTACAGGATTGAACAAATATGTGCCCTCACCTCTTTCCTCTTCTTTGCTTCTGTCCAGGGTAACTCTTACATATGGAGATTTGAGGTTCAAGAACTCCTCACTCATAACACAATCCCTCCAAGTAGGGTTTGAAAATTGTTCCCCAGCAGGTTATCAGGAGCCAATTAAAATTCATATCACCCCATATTCATCCCTCCTGCTTTACTTAACGACATTTCTTTTTCTGCTTCCTCTATGACAAGACAGAAAGTCATTGTAAAGAGTGGCCAGACAGATACAGAGGCTGCCTACACTACTCTTGCCAATATCATTCACCAAGCATGCAACCTTGCCCTGATTCCTCTTCTCTACATCTCTATATCTGGGACCCGGGAGACTTCAAGTGGGAAATGGGCATTGCTAGTATACTCTGTGTCACTTCAACCCTAGACACCCAATAGGCACTATTAATATTAAGAGAAAATATATTCTGATTACCCATCCACGGAGATAAGGGCAAGTAGAAGTAATTAAACATTCTTTCAAGGTCATTGTCTTTTTTGACATCCACTTTCCTAAATAATACAATTCTGTCCTTTTGTCTCCTGCTTCAGACTCTGACCTTGGCCTATGAGCTCCTTAATGTCACCTAACCTGGATGCTTTGGAGAATTCTGTCTCTGCATTCCTTCTGGGGCTAGTTCACAATTGCCACTTAACAGCGTCTCTTATGGCTCTGTTAAATAACCCTACCTGCCCATTTTAGGGCCTGAGGTTCACTGAAGAAAACACCCCAGACTCAAATAGTATGCAATTAGCAAAGAGTGTTTTATTCTGCAGAATCAAGTGCACTGGGGTTCCCGCCTATGCAAAACAAAATGGTGAAGAACTCTGAATTGAGCTCACAGGTTTGTTTTATAGGTACTCAGGTGAATTTCAGAGTGGGTTAGGTAATCTTTAGTATGATTGGACCATTCAAACTTAGAAGCATGAGCAACTTTTGAGACGATCAGCAAACTTTTGGGTTGGTCATGAAATAAGCAACCTTACCCTTCCGATCAAAGGTCCAGCAGAAGGTCAAGTGGCCTCTGATTTATTGCCCATTTTCTGTTAAATGTTAACTTACTTCGTGAAAATGGAGATTTAGGCCTGGTTCTTTTGACAGTGAACTGAGGCCTGACATGGAGTAAAATCCAGACCTTTCAGGTTCTCATGGGGTCTCAAATGGAGCCTTAAATTCTATCAGGCTCCCATATCCTGAGCCTGGTGTTCCCATGACTCCCTATCTTTCTCATCATCCTAGAAAATAGACAGAACAATAGAGAAGTGCTCCTTCAATGTAACCTAAAAGAAATCATCATGTGTATTGGCCAGAGATCAAATGTCTGATATGGTCAATAACAGACTGTTTGTAATTTCCAACATTATATGAATGTCAGATAATTTTACAATGAAATATTAGTTCAAACTATTAAGCTTACTTTGAGGGGGTTATAGAAAAATGGGCCTTGTAATAAGAGCTTAAAATATTTATATAATTTGCTTCCCAGAACATAGCAACTGATACCAAATGAAGAAAATGGGATTAACATTAAAATCATAGACATTTATTTATTGCCTTTATCTGAGATATCAAGAAAATTTTTTTCAGATCTGAGAGAATGAAGTCTCTCATAATTTATAGAAATTCACTTAGTGCCTGTCAGCCATCACAATTTATTACAGTGTTGTCCAGACAAGCCAGAATATCATAATAGGACACAATGTGATCTATCACAGAATAAGCCAAGAAAAGAAGAGCTTCAATTAGCGTGAAAATGAAATTGTTTTATGAATATAAAACTAAAATATGTCCTATTATTCATTTCTTAATATGAGATGACCTGAGATTTAAAACAAAATGAATAGAATATATTCTTCAAGCTAGTGTGTAATTTGAAGTCTTTCATTATCCATTAAATAGGTATAGAGTGATAATTTTCCCATCTAATTAACTGATAGATAGCAACTATGCATACTTCCAGGAAAGTAGGTTATTGGAAATGCTCCTATTCCATTGGAACCATCACTATTTGTTAATTTCATGAATCCAAATAGTTGAAAAAGAGTGGGTATATCTTTGCAGGAATCTGCAACAGCTCATTGATGCTATAACAAACACTTTCTAATGTCTGAAATATCTGGTCAGTTAAAAATGTGAAAGGAAAACTCTCCTGGCTCAGAAAGTTACATCATTCAAAAAACTAAAAGTAAGTCATGTGTTCGTAATTTGCTCAAAGGACATATAAAGGCAGATTCATACTTCTCAGTGCTTTGCTGTTAGTGATATTCTACCTCACAAGGGATTTCCAACCTGAAGAAAATTTGGTTATCTAGATTGCCCTTGCCTCACACATGCTCTCTGCCATAGATTTGATAAAATGAGTCACATATTTCAGACAAAAAAAAAGCACTGAAGAAAACATGGACAGAAAAGGTATATATATCAGCATTATAGAACTAACACTTGAATATTCTCCACTCTATGCCTGAGTTTTCTTCATTGCTGTCCCTTCACCTTTACTTTAATGACATTTCCACTATTAGGAAATCTGAAAAATAAATCTTTGCACCAGACTCTTTTATAAGCTAAATTGTATCAAACAAACTGACGTACTGAGTAAAATATCTGCACCTATATTATTGAATGCAAGAAGTTTTATCATCTTGGATGTGCACAGTATAAGCCATTCTTAAATTTGAAATAGACATTGCTTTTAGAGCAGAACTTCAATACTTCAGAATGTCCATCTGTGACAGAAAAGTATTAAAACCTTAAAAGTCGGAGAAGCACACTTCACAGGAAATGGTCTGGTGGTTACACGCTTTCATCTCAATGTGTCCCATGTTATCTTAGGAAAGAGATGACAAAGTATTTCCTGATAAACATGCCATGTCAAAACATATATTTTCCTGACTAAGGGGTCCCACTGCATTTACTGCGCACTTGCATCCTCCCTGCCCACTTGGTCAGCTAGGCCTCAGGGGCTTTGCTATTGTCAGAACACAGCAGGTATCAGACTAAGTTTGACCTCCTGTCCTTCCTTCCTTCCCAGTTCATGATGGGAATAGGGCCTTAATCACACCTCTGGCAGCTAAAATATCTGGAGAGTTTGCATTTTGTAACTATAGATGTAAACAGTTTAACAACCTATGGATAAGCAGAACACTGGTGTGAATGCTGCCCTAACCTTACCCACCATGGCTCAGGACCTGGCTGCTATTACCATTGTGAATTTCTAAGACCTGTGAATGAGACTGAAGGATACTGCAAAATGTGGATGTTCGAAGCCATGGCTGCAAACATTATGGTAGTTTTCTGCCATAAACAATATGTATCCAGCCACTTTACTGAAGGTGTTTATCAGTTGAAGGAGTTCTCTGGTTGAAGTTTTGGGGTCACTCATGTATATTATCATATCGTCTGCAAATAGTGATACTTTGACTTCTTCCTTTCCAATTTGT
>JAQQSO010004898.1:0-12426 GCA_028658305.1 Pachyuromys duprasi | reverse complement strand
CCTAACCTGTGATTGATATAAAAATAAATAAATTTATTAAAAAATAAAACAATAATTAAACATTTAACAAAATGTCTATAGTAATCTATCTATCATAAGGTAAAATTGATTATCTTCTGCAATCAATTAATTGAATAGCTAATTGGTGAGAAAACCAAAAATAAGCACTGACATATGTTGCCTTCAAGAGATTCACTTTAATCTTAATATGATGCAAGAGTTAAAGGAGTAAATAGTAACCAAAAATGAACAAGGGTTATTCCAGTTAGACAAAATACTGTTCAAAGTAGTGAAAGCAGGCAAAGTAGGTGACACATAATGATGAAGGGATGACTTTCTTAGGCTATAATAATTTAAATACTGTGTATTTATAAAGTATAAGCCATATAGTTTTGATACTTACATGTAAAAAAAATGACAGTAACACTTGCATTGAGGAGAACTTTCCCCTCAGAACACTAATATTCTACTGGTGAAGCCTTTCCTTTCAGAGCTGTAATACTTACACAATGTCCAATATCTGCCTATATTAATTTTCCAAAAAAGGCTAAAAATACTTGTCCTTTTAGTTCTAATAGCGTTACATCTTGTCCCTTAAATTTATTATACAATTGTTATTTATTTAAAAATTAAAGAAGTCAGGCAGCCCATGATGGAATTGCCTGCTTCCCCTTGACATCTAGTTGAAACCAAGTCCCTGATTTGACCCCTAAATCACTCAAAAAAGTTCAAATCCTGGCCTAGGCTCTTCCAGACATCCTGACATCCTCTTGTTGACATGCTGGTTCTCCATGCCACTGTGCTTTTCGTTATTTAAAGGATAAACAGACACATCTTGTTTAAACAGAGTGTGATCCTGATGGAATTTACTTTCACAGTTGTGTCACAGTTTCCTCTGAGACTGAAACATTCCATCCTGTCTGGGAAGCTCTTTAGCAGGAAGGTAAACAACTCAAAAAGTCCCTGAAACTGATCAGATTTACTAGGCCCCCTCCCTACCACCAAGAGCTAACCAATAGCAGTGATCAGTGAAGATTTTCAGAGGAGTGCAGCTGCGAAGGTCCTGAGACCACACAAGCTGTGCAGAGGAAGCAAAAACCAGTGGACCTGTCTGAAAGGTTTAGACAAGAGTCACTTGGTGAGGATGCTCTATCCTGTGCAGTGTGTTCCAGAGTCCTAGTTTTTGTAAACTGTCACCTGTACTATGGTGATACAGCTGTCTTTGAGTCATTTCTGCTTCTGTAAGTAAACCTACACCCATATTCGCATCATTAATACGCTTCCCCAAATCCATTGGTTCACCAAGCTTGACTTTGGTGGTATCTGTGCTTTAAATGCCTCTATTTGGGGTAAGTGGACATGTGTTAGAATCTCCAGAGGGGAGAAAATTTGCCGCACAACAATGGTATTAACTATCAGCCTTTGACTGGCTGAAATCATTAAAATCCATCTTTGATGTGTTTCTTTTGTTACCTGTCTTTCCATGGCTACACTTCTCCCAAACCCCATCATGTCAACTATCGAAGTTATAGTGAAGTTATTATCATCTCCATTAAGTTGGTAAACTGTCATGTGCTGTTTGAGCTCACTGAGAAGGTGGGTAGCTATGGAGGTGAGGTTGGCTCTGAGATTCCAGGACAACAGTGTGATACCAAGTGTCCTCCAAGCCCCCTGTTATAACTTGGCTGCCCTGCTGGCTCTTAACAGGGAGAGGGTAAAAGAGAAAAACAGCAGAAAACTCATGCTCTTAAGAACAGCTGGAGGCAGGAAATATTTCCAATAGAAGTAACTATTTTTTTAAATCTCATGATATAAAAGTGTTTGTCATGCAGTGGGACAGAGAAACCAGCAGCCGCTTCATAGAGAAAATGCTTTGCTCTACCTAGACAATTTCAGGACCACTCTCCACAGTTCCTTTTCTATCAAGGGTATCAGCTGCTACCAGATGGACTCTCGTGGCAACAGTTTTCTTGCCTCAGGATATATTGAAAGAGATCAATCCTCTTTATACTGAAAATTATTTGCATTTCAAAGGTAGGTCTGCTTAGTGATCTATCAAAATTGATTTTTCTATTCTGCTATCAGAAGAATTATGCTAAAAATCAAAAGTAATGGAAAAATATCTTTGTGATTGTTTCCTTTGTCTTTTTCAGGAAAAGGTACATAAAGCATGTAGTGTGTCTCTATTAGCTTGCATCACCATCTTCCGCCTGCATTTCACACTGTGGCTGAAACTGAGGATTAATCCAACCACTCACGGAGTAAGCTTCGAGAAATAGGTTACATATAAAATCCATGTTCTATATCTATATCAATATATGTATATGCGCACATATATTCTCAGCTGTATACTCCTCTCAGTAGACATACTCTTACATTAGGTTAATGTTTTCCCCCTTGCCACTTCCTACCACTGTTATGCTGATGAACTCCGTATCTGTGACTGCTGCTCAGAATTCTCTTTTGAAATCTGCACATGCCCTAACATGTCCCCTCCAGGGACCATCTCATCGTCGCTTCCTGTTTTGTTCTGCTTAGACTGCCATTACAAAATGCCAGAGAGTGGCTGCCTTTGACGGCAGAGGTGGCTTTTCTCCCCATTCTGAAGGGTGGGACATCCTTGTTCAATACACTGGCTTTCTCAGTTCCTGGTAAGACTCTCTCGCTGGCTGTGAACTGACTCTTGCTTGATACCTCTCCTTTTCCTTTCTTGGTACTCATGTAGAGAAAAATTGCTCTCTTCCTGTTCTTAAAAGGCCACAAAACTCTCATCCTCTCAAAAATTCAGCCTCCCACACTGGCGGTTAGAGCTTCAATACATGAATGTGCAGTGGGCACAGTTTCTAACATATAATGTCCTGCAGCCTCTTTTCATACTTTATCACTTAACTTATTTTGTAGTGATTGCTGACTGAATCATGCCCTCTCATCCCAAAGTAAACCACATCCAAAAATCCTTACTATTAAAGAACTTACAGGTACACTAAATTAATAATCTTAAGACATGCTGATTACACTAGGTCACTGAGATAGGTCTACAAAAACCGCAAAGTTTCTTACAGAAGAGAAGCAGAAGGATGGGATGTGTGAACATGAAACATAGGAAAGAGTGTCAAAAGGTTTTAAGAGACTATGATATGTTTTCAAGAAGGGAGACCGCTAGAAGCTGACATGGGCATCGACCCACATTCTTCCCTCTGAAGGCACCTGGCCTGTTATCAGTCGGAGCTTAGTGCCGTGGTCCTGAATACGATAATTTTGACCTCAAGAACTATAAAAACTACAAACTTGTAGATTTCTCTGCTAATGTGTGGATGATCCCTGTTTTAGGGTTGATTCAAAAATGATTCTTGCATTGTGGGCTTCCTTTTAAGTTGAATACAATCCTTTAGGCCAGTGTTTCTCAACCGCTGTGTTGCCACTGAGTTCAAGGACCATTTCACATCTGGAAACACAGATTTTTATAGTACGATTCTTAACAGTATCAAAATTGCAGGTATGAAGTATCAACACAAATAATCTATGTTTGAGGTCAACACAACAGGAACCATATGAAAGGGTTGTAGCATTAGGAAGTTTGAGAACCATTGCTGTAGGCTTTTCTTTTCTTTTTTCTTTCTCAGTATCGTCTGAAGTTCTCTTCTCATTCTTCATCAACAGTTCTCTTATTGTCATTTTCTTCTCCTTTGCCTTTCCTACAGTGCCTTCTTAGTCTCCTGAAGTCAGTCACCGTGATCCCAACGGTAAGGGATGTTACTGAGATATATTCACGAGAGTCACCTGCATGAGTATCTGGCTACCCGTGGAAGGATACACTATTCATTCCTTAGTCACAAAGAAGGCAACACAAAGAGTTTCATTTCTCTGAGGAGGAGATTCTTGGGCTGGTGAAAATAAAACCTTTTGAAACTTATACCAAAAAAAAAAAAAAGAAACAAAACAACAAAAACTTAAGAGCTGTTCAAAGCAGAAGGCTTGCATTTGGACAGCTGAGTGCAATGCTGGAGAGAAGTCAGCGGTTTCACTGGCTGTTCTGGTTAAAATGCAACAAGTCACAAAAGAACCAGGACCTTTCTAAAATAAAATGCATAATAATTCTGGTTTAAATGTCAGATGTGTGTCCTAGATAACCACTGACATGACGTTAGATGACTTTAACACCAGTGAAGTCTTTGCATAGCTTTAGTAAATGTTTGTATTTAAAACTGTATTATTAGATCATTTCATCTTAAGTTATAGAAAATATTCATGGAAAATCACTATCACCTCTGTAAATTGAATCATGCTTCAAAGTGAAGACATTTTAATGAAATTTTACTTATTCTCTGGAGATAACAGGAAGATCTTCTAATAAAATAATTAGCATAAAAATACATTTCATGTTACCATTTCATTTTCACTAATATAAACTTTATTACTTTAGTTAAAATTTCATTCAGTCTATTTGTCTCTCAGAGATACTCACCATAGTTTAAAAAGTACACTTTATTATTTATTAAAAACACTTATCACTGAGACCTACATTATGATTTATGCCATTATAAATACTTCCACGGGCAACGTGAAGCTTCCAACAAAACTACAAATGCATTGGCGGAAGGAACCAAACCAAATTCTATGGTGTAATATGAGAAAATGCATACCAGGATATTGTTAGTTTAGACCCATGAGTAAACAAAAATTTTCAAATCGATGTTTTGAGCTGTGTATCAGTTATTATAATTGACTAAAATTTTGACAAATTGCAAAATGTTGCTCTATGTAGACTTACATGTTATTTGGTGTTAAACTAGGTTTAAAAATTTATATATTAAGATGATTTTAAAGTTAAAAATTTGTTAAAATTATACTCTATATTATAGAAATTGCAATGATTTACAGTAAGCCGTGAATACAGATGTGTCTTCCTTATAGGCAGCAAAATATTACATACACTAACCACCTCTTTGTGAACAGAAAATATATGTTTTGTGCTTGAATAATCAGGGACATGTAAGATTAATGAGTATTAGAAATTAAATGTAAAAGTAACTATATCATTGACTTTACAAACAATCATTTTAGAAACAAGTTATTTAAAGCTTATCCTTCGGTTAACGTGACATGGTGATGTGAAAATTCATTTCCATCAGATTCAAAGCTCTAATATAGGATAGTGATGAAAAATTGTGATTCATCTTAATGCTTGATTTTTCTTAAACATCCCCTTGGTTTATTATTCTAGAACTTTTGACATAAGAAGTTAGTTGCAACCATTTAGTCAGATATTTTTCAATGAAGTTTTCAAGTTTGTACCAAGATTTTGTATGTTAATTGTGAGTAGAAGGCAAAACCTGGTTTCTATTTGTGTAAATAGATAAAAAACACTGGATAATTGTAGGCCAACATTTTACATTTGGGAAGAAGAGAGGCACATTGAACAAACTTTCTTTTTTAAATCGGTTTTTGCCTGAGGAAGATAATTCCAATATTATTTTTAAAAGCTTATATAAAGGATGATGTATCAGTGTCTTCAAATTATGCTTTTATTAAAACTTGCCTCAAGCATTAAATCTGGATATCAAATTTTGTGGAGAAAATAATGTTAAATATTGATAGTGTTTATAAAATTATAAATGGAGATTTGATTTTCTATTCCTCATGAGGTCAAGTTTTAGAGTTGAGAATTTTCTAGAAACTACTCATTTATCTAGTTTTGATATTATTCCCTTAATGCTTATATTTTCTTCTTGATGGTTAAATATTCATTCTATAACCGCTTTTCCTTTTCTCCTTTTTCCACAATTAGTATTTTTAATTCACTATATTTTTCTCAATGTGTTTTATCATAACTGTAAAAACCTAAGGTGATTTTTAAGAAATAACTTTTGCTTTTCTACTTTTTACAAATTAAAACCCATCTATTTCCTTTGTTATTCTTTCTCTTTTCAAAAATTGTTAAAGAATTTTCAGTCTTCTTGACATATAAAATAAGTATTCTAAATCTCTGTGGATACCTGTGAAGTGTTGAACTAGTTTTATTCCATAAGTTTTTATGTCTCTGATTGAATGATTTTTTTAATTAATGAATTAATTTTTCACTTTGTATCCTGGTTGTGGCCCCATCCCTCTTCCCCTCCCAGTCTCACCCTTGCTTCCCCTCCCCTTTCCCTTTTTCCTCAGAAAAGGAAAGCTCCCTTTTCCTTCCACCTCAGCTCATCAAGTTGAATCAGGACTGAACATGTCTTTTTCTCCTGTATAAAGTAAGGCAGTCCTGCCAGGAGGAAGTGATCAAACAGCTGGTAAGTGAGTCCTTGTCCAATGCAGTTCCCATTTCCTTTACTGGAGGACCCACAATGAAGCTTAAGCTGCTTTGTAGGGGGCCTAAGTTCAGTTCATGCATGGTTCTTGGTTGATGCTTCAGTCTCAGCAAGCCCCTCTGGGCGCTGGTTAGTTGGCTCTGTTGGTCTTCTTGTGGAGCTCCTTTCACCTCCGGGTCCTTTTCTCTTTCCTCCCACTTGTCCACAAGACTACTTAAGCATTACCCAGTGTTTGGCTCTGAGTCTCAACATCTGTTTTGAGATACTGCTAGGTACTGTCTCTCAAAGGAAAAGTTTCTCAGGCTCCTGACTGCAAGCTTAATGATGTGTAGTTAGTTTATAGTGCTAGGTGTTGGGCCAGACATTGTTTGGACAGTCCCTCAATCTTCTGTATCTGCTCTCTCTGTATCCTTGCACATCTGTAGTCAGGGTGAATTTGGGATTGAAGTTTTTGTGGGTGAGTTGGAGTTCCCTGCCCTCTACTAGGAGGATACTCTACATAGAAGGTGTCCTCTTCCGTCTCTAGGAAACTTCAGCTACTAGGAGTAACTGCTTGAATCCCTCTCACACCCTCCAGGGCTACTCTGACTTAGGTCTCGAGCTTGTCACAGAGATTCCTCCTGCCCCCATTTCTCTTTTCTCAACATTCTGTCCCCTTACCCTCACCCTCTTGGGTCTGATCTCCACCAGTGATTTTTTTTTTTGACAAAATTTCACTCTGTTGCCAGGCTTCCCTGGGATCTGTGTTCTTCCTGTGTCTGCTGTCTCAGAATTTGAAGGAATCACAGTGTCATACAGATGGGGTACATTTTTGTTGATTTTGCTTTCTGTTTTTCGATGCAGGGTTTGCCTGTGTATGTAGCTTTGGCTGTACTGGACTCACTTAGTAGAGTAGGCTGCCTTGAATTCAATGATCGATCGACCTCTGCCTCCCTGAGTGCAGGGATAAAATGCCCAGCTTCCTTTTTTTCTAAAAAATATGAGTGTTTTCTTTACTGTTTGATTCTAGGAGTATTCTAAATTATGTTAATTATAATCATAACTTAAAATGATTTATTCAATTATTAAGAAAATAACCCAAACATGAGAATTTTCATTAAAGTATTTGTTAAATACTATTTTATTAGAGAATCTGTTAAATAATTAACAGATTAAATCTGTTGAATCTGTTAAATCAGATTAAAAATATCTGTTCATATTTTTGGAGTGCAGTGTGATAATACAGCATGTAGATGTAACATACAAATAGGGAAGCAGTATCTTCTTACCATTTCTGTACTTTTGAAATTACCATAGCTCTACATTTGAAAACATCATCTTCTTTTTAGTTCTCTTTATAAAATATATAATGTAAACTGTGAACTAGAGTAACCCACTGTACTGGAGCTTTACTCTTTACTTCTAATCTTCATCTATCTCTATTCCCCTGACTATCCCAATCTCCAGCAATCACTGTATTCACATCAACAACTCTTACTCCTACACTTATTTTTTTGTGTCTGACTAACCTCATTTAACTTGATGTCCTCAAGTTCCACCCAGTTCTGTTATTTTTAAAACAATTCTTTATGGCTGAGTAGTATATTGTTCATGCACTTGACATTTTTGTTGTTGTTTTCTTCTGAACACCTATTCACCTATTTGCTTGTATTCAGTAGAACAGTTTTTGCAGCGTTCATGTTAAGTTTTGTTGGTTGTTGTCTTTGTCTTGTTGCAGTATCAGGCAATGGTGGCCTTATCAAATGAATTTAGAGATATTTCTTCCTTTTCAAAGTTTGGAATAGATTGAAGAGAATTGGTGTTAGTTGTTCCTTACCGGTTTGGTTTGGAAGTCCCTGGGATTTGGGTTTTCTTTGTCAGTGGGCTGTTTCAGCTGATACCTGTCCCTCTTCTTTACAGGTGTTCTGGTGTTCAGGAGGCATGGTTCTAGTTAAGTTGGTTATATGTTCAGAAATTTACCCATTTCTTTTAGGTTTCTCAAATTGATCATTCACATGTGCTCATTATAAATCTTAATAATACTTAATAATACTTATTCTGTGGCATTAGCATATTAATTGTAATAATGCCTTTTTCATTTCTAATATTATCTAGTTCTCTAATTTAATTTTGGTTGTTCTGGATAATAGTTTATTAATCTTGTTCATCTTTTCAAAATAAAACCCAGCTTTCCATTTCATTGATAGTATTTGTATTTTTTAGTTTTTATTTCACTTATTTAGGCTGTGATTTTTGTTATTATTTTCTATTACTTTTGAGTAGACTTGGTTTGTACTGACTTTTATAGTTTCCTGAGATGTACTGTTAGATTGTTTATTTGAATTCCTTCAATTTTAGTATTTTATTTATTTATTTGATGTGTATGGGTATTTTGTCTGCATGTATGTCTGTCTACCATGTGTCTGTCTGGTGCCCAGGAAAGCTGAAGAAGACATTGGATTCCCTGGATTCATGAGACTGTGTGGGTACTGGGAAATTAGTTCCTCTGAAAGAGCAGCCAGTACTTTCACCTTCTTAGTCATCTCTCCAGCCCTCTGTATAATTTTTTATAAAGGCTCTTAGTGCTATAATTTTCCATCCTAGTACTGATTTTTATGTATCGAAGAAGCTTTAGCATGTTTTGCTTCCTTTTAAATTTAGGATTTTTCAGTGAGTGGCTATTTCATGAATATTGTGTTTGCATGTTTCACATACTTTCCAAAGTTTCTTTTTTCATTAATTTAGCTGTATCCTATTGTGGTTCATAGAAGATAAAAGATGTGATTGCTTTTTAAAATTTGTTAAGATTGTGGTCTAAATGTCTGATCTGTTCTAGACAAAGTTCCTGTACTGAAGAAAAGACTTGTATTTCGTAGCTGTGAGGTGAACACATTTGTGTCTGTTACTCTATTTAGTTTGTATTATTTAAGGCTGATATCTCAGTGTAGGTAGGGCACAGAATTACCCATCTTTATATTTTCATAGAACCATTTTCATATATATATATATATATATATATATATATATATATATATATATATGTGTGTGTGTGTGTGTGTGTGTGTGTGTGTGTGTGTGTATCATGTAAGCATTGGGTTCACACTTCCTTATGGCTGTTCCATCCACTCCCTGAATTTTTTGTCTAGCAATCTTAAATGAGCTCTCTCTCTTGCCCCCCACCGCCCATTCTCTGTCCTACTTCCTTTTTTAAACATTTGTCTGAAAACCTATTTAGTCTGGTTCAGTTCTACCTATATATCTGAACTTTTAGCTTTGAAGAACTATCAATTCCCATCCTTCAAGCTGTCTTACTATTACTGTTAAAGTAGGTTTCTCTTGGCCACCATACCCGTAGGCATTGCTTCTCAATTAACTCAATCAATTTGAAATTTTTAATTGGAGAACTTAGACCTCACACATTCAAGGTTATTACAGAGAAGTTAATTTTGCTCATATAAGTTTTGATAAATTTCTTGTTTGGTTTGAATATTCTTTCGTTCTTTTTTGTTTTTTGTTTTTGTTTGTTTATCTTTGTGGCTTTCGTGTTTTGGTATACTGACAAGTTTTATTTTCTGCTTCTCATTGTATGTCTGCTTTTCTGGTGAGATTTGTATATGTATGTTTCATCGTGGTGATGTATTTCTGACTTTTGGGTGTAGTATTCCTTTAAACATCCTCTGTAATACTGGTCTTCTGCTGTTGACTTTTTTCACTCTTGCTGGTTTTGTTAAATAATCCTGTCTTTTTAATTCCTGGGTGATAGCTTTGCTGAGTATGGTATAGCTTTTCCTTTATAACTTGGAGTGTGTTATTCTTGTTCCTCCTGGCCTGTTATGTCTCTGTGGGAAAGCTACTTTAAATCTAATGATGTTTCCCTTGAAGTGCATGAATAACCTTTTCTCTTGCTGTTTTAAATCTGTGAAATTATATGATGGTGAGGAGCTATTACACCAGTTATTTGTGTCATCATAAACCTATATGTCCTTGTCTTTGACAGGACAGGGGCACTTTTGATTAGTATTTTATGGAATGTACTTTCTTGGCTTTTTAGTCTTTTCACCTTAAGAGTTCTCTGTAATTCATTGACATATGGTCATTGACATATGGTGGTTTACAAGCTTCAGAGGTTGTTCCTGCTAGCATTCTTCCCTACATTTTATTTATTTTTCTCTGACTGCCATTTTCAACAGACTAGTATTTGAGTTCTGCTTTTCTTTCTTCAGCCTTCTGTAGTCTGTTGACGCTCTCACATTCTGTTGTCTGTTTCTGAGACAACGTTTGCTGTGTTCCCAGGATGGTGTACAGCTTTTTGCGAAGACCCATTGGTCTTGAACATGTGGTCTTGCTTCAGCTTCCTGAGTTTCGAAATCACAAGCATGTACTACACCTGGCTCATAAATCTATATTTCACCTACTGATTTCTTCATCTCAAAGGGTTTTTTTTTGGATCTTTTTTTTTATTATCACCGTGTCCTAGATTTCTCATTTTTATCCTGAATTGTTTTAATATTTTTGGTGAATTGTATTTCTATATTTTTGAACCCCATTGAGATTTTTCAAGAAATTTTGTTGTTCTTAATTGGCATATGTCCTTTCCTGGGCTGTCTGCTGTGTTCTACTGGAGGTGTCATGGTACTTGTTTTTTGTTTTAACACTCAGCTACTATATTGAGATTTGAACATTTGTTGAGTAAATCTTCTCTAACACTTTGTTAAGTGAATGTCATAGCTTGTGGCTTCTTCATGTATAATATCAATCTGTAGGCTGTGGTGGCTTTGGTTCTAATTGATCATTCTATTTTCCAGGTCCCTTTGTCATTTGAAATCATGTCTTTGGATATGGCGTGTGTGTGTGTGTTGCAATGGGTCAGAGGATCATTTTTTTTCCTTTGAGTACCACAGGGAAGATGGGTAGTAACACAGGCAGGTCTGTGAACACAGTACTAGGGGTGGGGTACCTACTCTGAGGTTCTTTCAATAGGGAGAGCGGTGATGAGGGAGTGTGGAGTGCATGCTCAGGTGTGGCAGCTCTGGCACTGTGGCTTTGGCTCTGGTATGGTACCATGCTGAAAGAGTCTGTGCTCCAAGGGTTGAGGGGAGACAGTGCAGGTTCTAACTGTGAAACAAATCTGTAGTGTGGATTCCACATAGTTAGTTCTTTTGCCTGGCCTCCAAACGTGTGGACTCAGGAACTCTCACTTGGGGCTTATGACATACCAACTCACGGCAGCAGCTAGGGCTCTTCCAGTTACCTTTTCAAGATGGAAGTGTGACGTCACAATTGTGAGCATACTTCATTCTGGTCTCAACCCCCTTGCTAGGTTCACTTTTCTTCCCTCAGCTCTTCATCCCAAAATATAACTGTTTGTTTTTCTCATTTCGTTGCTTAGGAGAAGATGAATCCTAAGCATCTCAATTCCTTAGCAATGTTTTAAGTTCTGTAAGTTTTAGGTGTTTCCTATTTATTTCTTGTTCATAAAAATGTGAGTACTTCCAGGTTCTGGCTATTACAAATAAGGCAGCCACGAACATGGTTGAGCAAATGTCCTTGTTGTGTACTTGAGCATCTTTTGGATATATGCCTAAGAGAGGTATAGCTGGGTCTTGAGGAATCACTATTCCTAATTGTCTCTGAAAGCGCCAAATTGATTTCCAGAGTGGTTGTACAAGTTTGCATTCACACCAGCAATGGAGGAGGGTTCCTCTTTCTCCACAACCTCTCCAGCATGTGTTGTCACTAGAGTTTTTGATCTTAGCTATTCTGGAGGGTGTAAGGTGAAATCTCAGGGTCGTTTTGATTTGCATCTCTCTGATGGCTAACAACCCAGATGTCCCTAAGTTGAGGAATGGATACAGAAATTGTGGTACTTTTACACAATGGAATACTACTCAGCAATTAAAAAGGAGGAAATCATGAAATTCGCAGGCAAATGGTGGGACCTGGAAATGATCATCCTGAGTGAGATATCCCAAAAGCAGAAAGAAACATATGGTATATACTCACTTATATAAACCTATAGGATAGGAAGGTCAATTTGAAATCTACACACCTAGAGAGGATATACAAGAAGGAGGACCCAGATTGGTATGATCAATGCTTGTTTGAATGAACAAATGGGATGGACATTGAGTGGAGGAGAAAACAAGCA